>JAGDQP010006552.1:0-29351 GCA_022664845.1 Lepisma saccharinum | reverse complement strand
ACTTCCAAGGATGTAAATTTCTAAATATCCCCTCCCTTGAGAAATTCTTAACTACGCTACTGAGGTTAGATGCATTAGCTTAGCGTGGGTAAGTTCATATGCACCGTCATTAGATTAGTCTGATATCTTCAGATAATGTTCTTTACGAGCTAGAGCACTACAACCATGCCAAATACTTCTAAATATATAATGACCAAGCATAGATTAATTCAGTAGAACGATGAGTGCATCAACCTTACAAATCTCACATATGTAACATTGCAACATAAATTATTTGCTTCAGACATCATATGACAATTCCGATCCTCGAAAAAACAATGTAGGATTCTTTACCTGTTTTTCCCCAAGTACCTGCACCAATTATTAAACATACTCCACTGTGGGAATGACTTAAAGTACTATTCAATGTAAAGGCGTGTCTCTGTAAAGTGTCGGTCGCGACAGAATTAAAGACAAAACATGCTAACTTTGAATCACTGAAATTCTGGGTACAAGCGTCCTACAAAGCTATAACTTGGAATTTATACTAATACCCCTACCAAAAACCAATGCACCAAATGTCACCACAATCTGAAACCATGGGTGACATTGCACTATTTTTCTGGCCGATTTGGCATGGAATGATTCAAAATCCTTTCAAGCAATACCTGTGTAAGTATGCAGCAAATATTTTTTCAGAACTTTCTATCAAATTAAATAATCTATTACTCGTATGACAATATTTCTAAAGAACGAAAACGGCTTAAAAACGGCTTTGAGCTGTGAAGCGTTCATAGTTCTGCAGTAAATGTTTTACTTGTGTTCAGGAATTTGTTTCAGGAAAAGGGAAACGAAGGATTTAGATTCAATACTCAAGCTATGCGTTTGACCAATGAAGTTTAAAAATTGTTTTACCTGACTGATAAATGAAGTTTAGAGAAGGTTTATAGATGAACTATTGCTTTTTAAATTAGCATGAAAGACAAATACAGGATTTGCCGGCATGTCATGTTATTATATGAACATAAATTTTAGTATATTGGATTCATACATTATTTCTTTGTGCGTAATTTCGCTTGTTTTTCTTGTTAGTATTAATGTAGAGTAATATGATATTTCCTGTGGGGCTCCATAGTCTAGTGGCTAGAGCCTTGGACTCATGTCCGCGTAGCCGCGGGTTCGATTCCCGGCTGGAGTCCCACTTTCCAACGTCCACCAAGCGTCGTGAGGAAAACTGGTGAATCACGTGAATAAAGACGTGACGGCCACTCGGTCTAGATACTCCTTAATACGCCTGTTCGTGGCTAGGTGGCGCGTAGCGCTGACCACACGGCCGTCACTCAGGTGGATTCCATATTTCTTACAAGTAGTGTCATGTTTTAACAACATGGACGATTTTTGATGAACTTTTTTAATTCTCAAAGAACAAAATCAAGTTAAGAACAAAAAATATTTCCAATATTTGTGTGTTCAACAAAGATTCACCGACGAGGTCAGGGACATTTTTTGTGTGTACGAAGACAGTTTTTTGGCACAGAGAAAAGCAAAGATTTTTTGTTTTAGAGAGGGACAGCTGTATTCAGAAACTGTTTTTGGAGTGGCTAGCGCTGTACTAACGAGTGACTACCAATACTGAAAGATTGTTAATCACTCGTTAGTACAGCCCTAGTCACTTCAAGAAACCGTTTCTGAATACGGCTGGGAATGTTTCAACACAATCAGGGAGAGAACAACACCCGCTCACCTTGCTTCAACATACTAATTATAAGAATTCCCGCCAAAGAACATAAGAATTAACCACTGAGTTGGATATTATGATCAGAGAAAAATAATCCTATATCTTTAAGTATGGTTCAAGATCTGGTAGTATGCGTGCTACACAATCTCACTGATGACAATAAAAATCAGCGTGTTGCTGTCTGTGCCTCTTCATTTCCCGATATCACCTGTGCCTGCATGTGACCAACGGTAACTTTTCTTCTCCCGCATCGTCACATGCGATGAGAAGCAGTGTTCATATGTCAATGTGTATATCCACCAAAAGTAAGCTTTAATTAATATCTGAATTCACTACAAAATTGAAATTTGTCGATAATCTGTTATATTCCCAAAAATGGTGCCATGATGTTCAATGCCCATAATATTTGTGTTCTGTGTTCAAAATTATTATACATGGATATATATGTATTCACATATTCGCTTAATCATTTCTCCCTTCAAATTCCTCGACTATAACTTATTAAATTCATTGATTTCTTAGTTACACGAATCGATGATCATAATAACCAAGTGGACGTAATTTTCACAGACTTGTTGAAAGTCTTTGATGCATTAATCACAACACCTTTCTTAGGCTGTGACTTTCGACTTCTCAGAGAAACTTGGTCAGATAATAGCTTCTTATTTGTTCCAATGTAAACACTGTGTGCGTTACAATTATAGAATTGGGGAATATGTTGTAAATTCTGAAGTGTCACCAGGTTCGAACCTTGGATCAATCCTTTATTTTTGTTACTTGCAAATGACTTGCTTGCTATAATACCAGCAAGAATTTTTTTTCGGATCGGCGCGCAGGGCTGGGCAGCCATTTTGGCAACTTCCGGAGCACACTTGGAAACTTCCGTACCACAGTTCCGGTACGGCACAGAACTTTTGCCTAAACAGAACTTTTGAGTAAACAGTACTTTTGCGTATGCCCACCGCTAACAGGGGGCTGCGCCCCCCCCCCCGCGTCTAACACCGCCCAGCTGCCTTCGGACGCACCCTCCCCCCTTGCTCTGCCGGGTTTATATACATCCTAGCTTTTAGTGGCATCTTTTAAAATTGTTAATCACAACCTTTAATAAATTTATTTTTGTGTAAAATAAATTTATAAAACGAAAAAACTTTGTTTCTTTAAAAAAACATTCTTAAATTTTACACGCGTGATGACATGAACTCGTGGCCTCTTTACCTACCAAAGGCCGTATTTGCGTGTAACTCCGAAATACAAACAAATTTGAAGGAGTAACCACATTTTTTACTCACTGGATACACACCTAGAACAGTGGCAGACCGCAACCTAGGGGTCGCGCCCCTCACACAGGTTCCAATAGGAGAAACTTCCTCAGATAAGAGAATTAAAATTTGCAGATAATTCATATGAAGTTAAAAACGTTATAGTAGAAACATCAGAATTCCATGTTGATCCGAATTTGGTGAAAAATATGAATTTATAATCTTGTAACTATTTATTTTTTAAGTTCCCATTTGTCAAGTATAAGATGAAATTCCAATTAGCATACGCATTCTATACACAAATACATTTTGACATATTATTTTCTGAGTCAAATCCAAGCGTTACTGTCGATAGTTTTTCTCAAACACCCATATACAAAGAATATAAATAAGAATAATCAGTGATCAGTCTCAGTATCTCATTCTCAGTGTAAAAATATGAATAAGAATAATCAGGTCATGATCAACAAAATGTTTCGAGATGTAAAACATAACTTCATGAAGATACATCTAGGTCGAATTTGGATGAGGTAATCGCAGATGTTAATACACTAAGGCTACTCTTTCAATGTTTTTTCCCTGTTTTTACTTCAGTCTATTCAATGCATTACGATATCTGCGAAACATACGATTCAGCACTCTTTTATGTATACCGGTGAAAAAACAAGGATTTGTTTTCAGTTCAAATACTGCATTCTAATATTGGTCTATCGCCTATAACACAGAACACAAGATACCAACTTGTACAATTCTGTTAGTCAGTGTTACAAACTATTTTAAAAGAGGAACAGAGATCGCTCACACGACAATTACCTCTGGACTAAATCGACATTCGTGATCTCTTTAATATGTGCCTGTCAATTGACTAGCTTTCAAATGACTAGAATTTTGATTTTATGTAAAATCCTAATATTATTTTCACTCAGGAATTCGGCATTAGTTCAAGTTCAAAACTACACCCAAGAAACATTTAGTCACGATAACTGTAAGACTACCACATTTTTTAGTTTATCTAGTTGGGCATTTAACTTCATTCATTCGTGTTTCATGGTTTCTTTTTCATGTAACTTTTGATTAGCAGAATTAAACTGTCGTGAATGTGACTTTCATTACCAAAGAAAATTTTTTCAACTAAAATGTTTACCTTTTCTGAGACTGACTTACATTCTGCTGTTGAATATAAAAGTCTATCTTGTGGTTAATTGGCCATTTCATCATCCACTTTCCTGCAGAATAGGATGTAAAACTTATTTAATTTCCACTTCAATAACATTAAATTGCAAGTACAGGAATTATGTCCACTGTCTCTTTCCCACCGTAAAGTATACAACTTTTGCACCACCCAACTAAAACCATGAACTCTTCCTTGGTAAGAAATCTTTTCTTAAGATAAACAGAACTTGAAATATTTCTGCTACATTCGTGGTTGCTCTTTGTATTTAAATGTGTCTTTCCGACAGCACCAGAAAAAATAACCACGTTTAAAAAGCTTAAAGTGGTTGCAATTTTCTTCGCTACTCGAAATCTAATCATTAAATTATTTTTGTTCTTTCTAACGTCCCTATTTATTCTCTTCTCAAGTACTATTCTCATTTTTAGTTTAAATAGTGATTATTGGATGAATTATCAGTGACGGCAAGTTTAAAGTTGAAATTGATGTCCTTTCTTTCGATAGTATATGTTAGTTACTTTCGAGGATTCGCAGGAGAATTGCTATCTTATTCTAATTCAAGTCAAGATGTAAGGTTCTGTTTCTATCAGTCTGCATTAGAGCAAAGAGCCGACAAATTATCCTGGAAACAGCCAGAACTCACACTGATCCATATCTAGCGAATACGAGCACTGGTATGCCTTTTTTTAGCCAAAAATCTTTGTGGCCAAACGAGCATTTTTTATCGTCCGTAAGTGTGTGTGCTGTAGAAAGCGTTCAGAGACCTTCCGTTTGGCCAAATCCTCGTTCAGATTTTGATGTACAGTGCTTCTAGGTATTACAGTGAGCTTCTTAATGAGTGTTGCGCAAACAACGAATGATTTCACGCACTTTTTCTCCTGTTTCGAGAGGTACGACTTCTTCTTGGTTGAGGTGAACATAGAACGTCTCTAATATCCTCTCTGACATCATGAAATCGGTCCAACCACTACCGCACACACTTTTCATTTTGTACATTTTGCCACATGTTCTAGCGAGCTTAACACAAATTTGATATTGGCTCTCAGGGATTTCTCGATGAGTATACTAAGATACTATTACATTAGGTTGAATCAAACAACACAGAAGTGCTAGAGCGTTGGAATTATGAGCAATCATTGTTGAAACATCAAGCATCATAACACCATTATTCATAAAGAGATGGTACTGCAGGAGAAATATAAGTCAGTCCCACCAGAGCGTGGATACAATGTGTTGGTAGGGATTTAATATATCGCCGACTTACAAGTGAAACATGATAAGCGATTTTAACCTAATGTGCTTTTTCTAGACTAAAATGTGTCTTCTTTCGATTGGTAAAGAACAATTGTGCTTATCATCAATAAATGTGTGTTTATTAATAATTTTGGAAACACATGAAGTCACGTACATTTTTATTTTTCATTGATATTAGTTGTCATAGCAATACATAAACACCATGAAAATAATCGTGTATGCTTGTTCCGAACCAGTGATTCATCTTAACACAGCAATAGAAGAAACATTGGTACGAGAGGATTGTTGTCGAGTTTCAGTTCTTACTCGACGATAATCGTACGTCTCAGCTACCATCCAACCAGAAAAGAAAGAAAGTATATTTGATAGATAAATGGTGTGAATAAAAAGATAATCCAGTATTGATTTTTAGTTACAAAATTACAATTTCTTTTTCCTCCGTTTTCTCAAAACTGTTTTTGACTTAATGTGTGACACTTGTAAACCAATGATATAATCTTAAAATTCATGAAAATGTACTTCGATTCTTTTTTTTTTTAATTAGATGGTTCATATTTTCCAGTGAGCAATTAAGGGCAATAATGAATATAACTGAAAATCACATGAACAAATTTTGAATGTTGTATTTGTTATAAAAAATGTTTCCGGTAGCAAAGTTTTGTTACAAAACAAAATAAAGCATCCACTTATTGTTTATTATTAAAAGTATAATACTAAAACAAAGTATTTTTAGAAACGACCTGGCAGTATCAAAACAGTTGAAGATAAAAATTCGCTACCATGTATATACTCGTACATTACAAATTTCAGCTGTACATTTCCTTCCGTCCTTGTTTTACTTTCTATGTATGTATTTATTTAAATGTGCGTTGGCACGTTAATGAGCGTGAGCTGTGCTCAAAATTAATCGGGCATTTACATACGTGATTTTTAAATATACTACATGAAGACCTCGATGCCAAGTAATATGGTTAACGTTCGTTTGTACAGCTCAAATATACCTCTGCTATGCACTTACATTGCAATGTACCAACAACAGACTAAACAGTTTCTTTTATTCCTACGGTAGATTTACAAAAGTAGACATGGGATCTTTTCAAAATAATCGATTCGGTTTTTCTTTTGGTTTTCATGAGCCGAAAACTACCAGAACGAAAAGTTGCCATTAAGATTACTTTCAAATGAAAGTGGAATCAACCGCCTTACACTACCAGAAAAAACAAGCAATGTTCAATACATAAAATTGGTAAATTTATTTCTCCAGTAAGTCTACAAGTTTTGTCTGATATTGCGAACATCCCAATAACTAACATCGCTCTTAACTTTTTGTTTTAGTAAGATAGTTACGTCCAAACCGAGCCTGTAGCTTTTAAGAACGGAACCTACAATACACGAGGTATCCGAGGTTGAGTTTTGGTGCATAGATCACTATGATTCCCTCCTTACATTATTGATAGGTGGTATATATCAACTTTGAGGGAACCGTTTATTTCAATATTAATATTTTTTTTACGACAATAGAAACAGCGATTGTATAACTTAGGTTATTAAACCAGAAGTCTCACAAATATTTCAGATATGAGGACGGAAAAGGAGACTTGATGGATATGATTCTTAAGTACAAGGAGGGTGCAAATAAAAACAATAACATGACTTCACCGTTTATCTCATGCTGTTTGCCGACACAGTAAGCATGACATAAACGGAGGTAGGGAAAATGAAGTCAGTAGGTTGCATTATTTGAAATGTCAAAATACGAGAGAAAAAAAGGTCAACGAGAGAACCCCAATTCGGAAAATGAGGATTCGGAATCGGCAGCTCAAGGCATACGCATATAAGTTTCGCTCTACAAAAGTCTATTTATTGATTCTGAAGGGGCATATATTAGCCAAAAATTCACTCGGTTTTGCTTTGTTTAAATATCACAAGATATGTTCAGTATTCAGTAGTTTATAAATTCGTTTCATAAGAGGTTATTGCCAAACATAGAACTTTGTAGGGCGTCACCTTTATTTGGAAAATAAAATCAATGTTATATTTACTAACTCCTTTTGCGAATACACATGTTAGTATGCAAGTCAGAAAATCACTGAAATTGTGCGTCAGGCCAATGTCCCTGATCGGCCATGGTGCCGCCAGAACTACGCCCAAATTCTCCCGCCCGTAGGTCGATTGAGGGATTGACGGACTCGTTTTAATTCGGCGAAACGAGCAGCACAAGATTGCACAGATAAAAAGCATGAAAGAAGCTTGTGCAATAAACTCTTGGAATATAAAACTTAGGACTCATTGTCAGACAAATGACTTAAATTTTCTATGAAAATGATTTAAGACTCACTTTCTAATAAAATACCACAGACGTCAGCAAGAGTGATCGATTTAAATTAACTTTGACTTTTTATAAATCGATGATTTAAATCAAAATTAATTTTATAAAAAAAATTAAGATAGGTTCTAAGTGATACAAATCATAGGTCTTTTTCTAGACAACACTTATAGGCCAAGAACGTTATGAAAATGCTTGATTTATTCTTTTCGTATTAAATACGATACTTAATCCTATTTACATAGGTATTCACATTTTGCACTACAAATCTGTTCATATCGTGGTAACACTTGACATTTGAAAACACAACCCATAGGACAGAAAATGTAGTTTTTGCTTACAAAACAAGGCTATTCATTACCTACTTATTCTGCAAAATTTTACATGAACTATTGTTTAAAGAAAAATTAAAAACAATTTATTAAATACATACACATATAAATGTACAGCTGTATATTGTTTTTGGTGAAGAATGAAAATACAAATCTTCAACAATAACTACAACTTAAATGACACTGATATCCAAGATATAAAAGTATTTTAAAATTTGAACATTGGATTAAAATCAAATGAACTACGGTCCAAATCTCCAGCCAACTATAAAACATAATTGAGGTTATTTACATTTTTGAATGCACAGGATACTGACACAGTTTTTTTTCCAAAATGACAGCAAAAGCACCAAGCGCAATCTGTCGTCTAGTCTCAACTTGCAACTAATCGAGGAAGACAAACAGGTTTTAAGTCGTTTGCTTCAGATGACTTTAAGAACTAATACGATTCTTCATCTCAACACTGTCAGAGTAGCTCTTACATCCCTGAAGAGACGCACAGATAGGTGTACACAATAAAGGCGAAAACTAGCAACAACGTACACGCAATCGATTATTCCCCCTCCCCCTAATACAAGGGCAGAGACACTGACTTCATTCGATAGAGGGAAAGTGAAAATAAGTCAGACATCGCGATTAATTTTGCTTGGTATAGTTTGGGTTATTTCCTCTTTGCTAGCGAAAAGCTCAAGCCTGTATCCAAAATTATTTTGTTGTACATTGTTCTGTCAGTCTTTTCAAGCGTAAGCGTTACTTTGGCACTGTACGTGTTTACACGAACGTTTTCCACGCTCGTGTAGGAGCCAAGAATCATCCGAAGAAGGAGACTTAAAACGGAATGTTAGTCTTAAGTCCGCTTCGATTGGTTGAGACTTATGCTGGATATAACTAAAGTATCTTAGAAAGAGATATATTATCACACGGAGAACGAATGTATTATCACAGTTACGTACCTTCCACAAAGGGTGAAAGGCGCTTCCACAAAGTTGACGGTTTTTCATTGAGAACGACTACAATTAACATTCAAGGTACGTAATGATAAATATTTTAGTAAATTTATATCGTGTAATACTTCGTTTAGAGGGTATAACAAGAGGAAATAGATAGTTATGAGTATACAAGTTGTAATAAAAATAAAAGGAAACATGAACCTCATTATAAAGGGAAAGCTGATACGTAGAAACGTTTTATTTTTTTAAAGTTGCAATTACAGCATTCCTGAAGGACATGCGCAGTTAAAAAATTATAATTACCATGTGTGCCTCGTGGGAACCACTTCATCATGTATCAATATAAAATAATGCAAAATTTCTCTACGTTTTTCAATACACAACGTCCTATCTTCCTTCCTATTTCAAGCTATTGCGAAGTTTATAGCTGTAATTTTCTATTTCCAATGGCTATACCTCCTAAAGAAAGTGTTTTACATGCTTATTAAGAATTTTCATTATAACAAGAGATTTGTGTCCTTAAAGATTGCTTTGGGAGGAACCTACTAATTGGTACTTACCGGCGTTGATAAGTAGTCTTCAAATGATGAAATTATCTCTCACTTCTAACGTTTCGAGAGCTAATACTGCTCTCATGATCACAGAAAAAATGCTTACATGTTGTTGTAAGAATAGAAATAAAGATTAACAATGACAAATTCATTAATGTGTTAATTGTTACATGTGGCATGAATGTGTACTGATCGCAGAGAACTTGAACAATTTGTGTAAAACATCTAACAATTAGAGACCAGATGTTAGACAAATTGCCAACTACTTTGTGTTAGAGATATTATAAAAAGAACTTGATTAAAGTTTATTTTGGGTGTCTTAGGTCTCCTCACAGCCAATTTTATTTTATTTATTTCAATCTATAGAACCTATTTTTATACTTAAATGCCTATTTCATTTTTTTAAATGAAATCTAAACTAATTTTCCAAAAATAGTCATTTTTCCATTTGTTTAAAAAGTCACACAAGTTCTCTATTAGCTCCGAGAAATGGAATGAATGACAAACACTTGCTAGTTTCAATACAGCATTACCTTCCAATATTACAACGTTCTCTTCAGATCAAGGCCATTCTTACGTCTTGGAAAGAAGGGGAAGATGCCCGCGTGACACATACTCTGTTCTCCCACACAACTTACAGTTCGACACCATAGCTTCAGTTCACTTTTTTTTATTTATGTTTGATTCGCGAAGCCGGTGGTGTGTGGTTGTTTACTTGGCTCTTTTTATTTTTCAACGCAGCTTCTCCTCACGAAAAACCCTTCTCGTTGAAGTGATGCAGTATTCTGATCAAAATTAGAACACTTTTTTCCCATTTATCCCATGATATGAAACAGTTTTTTTCTGCATTAATGTACATAAAGGTACGTTGCATGTTTAAAACAACGTATTCGAAAAAAAAAAAAATTAATAAAAAAAACATAATACGCGTATCTATTTTCTGCCAAATTGTTTGACAAAGCTTTGTACGCTCAATTGTAATTTCATTCTAACCACTGCTTTTTTATGACTTTTAGCGCACATTTTCACGATTTTTAGTGACTATTCGTCAACCTACTTTGAATGCTTTTAGTGCTTAAACATCTGGGCTCTAAAATAACAAAACAAGTAAACACACTCATCACTTCAAACTTGAAACACAATTTCATATACATGGTGTCTACCAATTTTGTGATTTGACATTCTCAGTTCTTCGTATAGTGAATCATGTAAATAATACCAATGACATTTTTTGTAAACAGCACCACCACCCAAGTCCAAGCATCTTGTACACCCTATTCCATAAAGGTTGACCGAATTGATGAGGCTGTTTTGAGCTGAAAATTCTCCACGTCCAACTTTGGTTTACTGTTTCCGAAGATGCAAGGTTCGAGCCCTGAAAGGTAGGGTGAACCGTCGCAATTGAAAAAAAAATTGTGCAAATATGTTTCTATTTTTTTAAGTGCAATAAGACATGTTGAAATGTTACCAAGTGTAGAAAAAAAAATAACATTCATTGAAATACGGAAATGATACAGTATTTCCAACTATGCATATATCTGGTCACGTGATGGTTTTGTCACTTACGTTTTCATATGTAAAAAACATCTCCAATGAAAGCAAAGACAGCCGACAATTGTACTCTCGCATTCATAGTACAATGAACAAAACGAAGGAGAGAAAAACAACAGCATTTGCAACGGATATCAATGCCATTGTCTTGGACACCGAAAATTCAGTCATGTTTCTTTAGAAGGAGTTCTTTCAGAAAGAAGTAGATAGATGTGTTCATGTTAGCTCAGTGGTAGAGCGCGTTGCTTCTAATCGTTAGGTCCTGGGTTCGAATTCTGTTCTCGGAAATTTATTTTTATGTAATGATATATTCCTCAAAGCATGAATAATTAGATAATATAATAATAATCAGTTTTATATGTATTCCTACTATCATTTCAGGACATAAGTAATTACTATGTTTAAAATATAACATCAGAGAAGTGGTGGGTGTTGACAGAACGTCGGTATATTATATGTGAACGTTAAATACAAATTAAGTAAATGCTGTTATATCCTAAGTCGGATCAAGGTGCCAGACAGCAAATTCACTATCCCCAAAGTTCATGATCCCCACGAACGATGAGTCACTAAGATACTAAACTGTTCTTCAGTAAAGAAGACAGAAATTCTTTCCATGAGTCTGAAATGCTTTTTTTTCTCTCTCTCTTGGTTGCAAATTCAATACTTTTTTCATCTGAGGAAGAGAAGTTATTACTGTCTTATTAACTAATACGAAAAATACTTGACCCGACCAGGGCTCGAACCCACGTTCGTGTAGTGTAAGTTTAGAAAGCAAAGGTTTTAACAACGAGCTACTTTTACAGCTAGAGAAATTTTGCCAAGATTTGTGTTATTAAAACACCAGCAGATTAAGTCACGCTAAATGAACCATTTTATACATTAGTGGTTTTAGATGAGGAAGATTAGATTGTTTTATTTTAGTAATAGTAAAACAAACTAACTATTTGCGTAAGGAATAATATTCATTTCAGTCTATTCAGATGTCTTCGAACAGAACAAGCCTGTGTGTGGATAGGTTTCACTCTACATTGTATATTTTACACGTGTAAAAGCAATATAACAATTCACTTTGTTAAAACAGCTTTTCTTATTGATGAAAATTATTATTAGAATGAAATGTTAATAGCATTTCTCTTCACATATTATGCCAGAAACTGAAACATACGTAATTGGGTTATTCCATGAAAAATCATCCAATTTTAGAAGAAAAAAAAAACTGGTTGCATCGCAATAAATAGAAAAAAAAAACTTTAGGTGAACGAGTAGCGAACCCGGGACCACTGAATCACAAGTCCAATGCCTTACCCATTATACCACGCAGCCAACTAACGACCAGTGCTTTTCGAGAGCTCTTTCTACCAGTTCTGCAAACGTTTAATAGACAACACTAATTACGTAGTGTTCACGTCTTGGTTGTCCCTTTAGAAAACTTCGGAGAAAAAAAGCAGTTAAGCCAGTAGCTGTTATTTTTATCGGTGGTAGAAGTGATAGCAATTTAGCCGAAGTAGTAGTGAAAAAAATAGCTGGTACGCTATTTTTGCCCATCTCTATTTCACACCTGTTTTTCTAGGATTTTCCAATTATTTTTTTATTTCTTTGTACAGTGTATTGATGCGCGCGATCCCTTCCAGATGTCAAATCCGGCATAAAGTGGATTTTCAAATTTTTTGTTTTTATTGCCTTCCTCCAACTGCCGATTCAATTATAAGTTCCTGACCCCAAATACGACAATTTTGCTTTTAACAAATGTAAAGAATGTTTCTCCTTTTCACTTTTCTACATTCTAATGTACCGGCAGAATTCTTTTGCAATCTACCGGAATACCGCGATGCTTGAGTTACATAAATTCCGGATTAAAAAGGTCGGAAAATTGCCGGACTCCAACCTTTTCCCGACCACCAGGAAGTGAGTGGGGCTTCGCTTATTTCCCGACCATCAAGAATAAACAGTTCCTTGCTCTTTTCTCGACCATCACGAAATGGACGGGGAGCCGCCTTTTCCCGAACTAAGGGAATTGGCAGGTGTCCATCCTTTTCCCACCATCGAGTGCTGGGGTATGGTCGGAGTTTCGCCTCTATGCCGGCAAGTCAGAGACCGACGGCGGCTCGGAAATGGCCCGAAAACCAAACGCCACTTGTGGCTGCACGCCGATCTTCCCCCCTCTTCTTCCCAACTACTAGTTTGGGTTCTGCCTATCCCCGACCAAAATCCCCGAACATTTGCCGTCTTTGTTGACATTTTTGGCTTCCTGGGTCAGCGCAAGTTATTTCTCCGCCGTCATACTATGCAAATGCAAATGTGGTATCTTCAAAGAGACCATTTTTTTTCTGTGAAGCAGTCAAATATAAGGCTGCAGTCATTCATAACGTTTAGACCTACCAAAAGTGTGTCTATATTCAAAAAGTCATTTGGTTGAATTACATCTCTTTATTGCTAACAGGTTCGCACATGGTCTTTCGTCGAAAACTGCAGGATTTCGAGCTTACATATCTAATTCAAAAACTGAAATTTAAAGAAAGCCTTGTTAGTAGTCAGCTCATAACCAAAATTGCAACTTTTATATCTAATTGGTTTGGTCAGTGCAAGCGGATTGTGTGTGTATATGCAGCTTCATATTACTACATTGCTTGAAAGGTACACTTTTAAGTTCAATGAACATTTTTTTTTTTAAACCAAACCATTCAAAAATAAAAATTGCCATTTCTACTGTGATTTGAGCACATACAAAGCTTCCTCGGGAGCAAATTTCAGAATTATTTATGATGGCCCATTTGAGATATTTTAGACCCAAATCCGGCATTTTTCCTGTAGCAAAAAAGCGCTACGATTCAATGCCACAGTCTTTTCTACACAATCATCCTGATGATAGTTCTAAACATCACAAGAAAAACTGCAGTCTTATATTCAGCTCCTTCCCCAAAACATGGTGACCTTCGTGAAGATACCACATTCGCATTTGCATCGTATGGCGAAGAAAATCCGCTGGTATTTACCAAACCATTACAAAATAAAAGTTGCAATTTCTACTGTTAGTTGCTCACATACAAAGCTTCTTCGAAACCACATATCAGATTGTTTCATGAGGACGCATATGAGATACTTAAGCCCGAAATCCGACATTTGTCGCAAAGGACCATGTTTGAACACCCGTAAGAAAAAAAAAAGTGTGATTTAGGTTAGAAACTCTTTTGGGAGGTCTAAACGTGACAAAATTTTGCAGAATTTTATTAAACTCCTACACCCCAAAAACTTGGTTTAAAAATTGAAGTTTATACAATTCGTAACTCATTTTTCAGTCTAATTTTTGGAATAAACAAATTAATCTTAAAAGACGGGATTCCACATCTTCGAAGTACAATTCAAAACCTACCCAATGGTTTTTAATTCAGCTCTCTAGTTTTCCTAGTTTTTGAGATATGCAGGTTTCTGTACATGTCTACGGGAGTAAAAAAGTCACCCGCCATGTTGGAAATATGGTCACCCGGGAGATATAAAAGCATAACGTTTCTTTCGAAAACCGTTCTGATATCTTCAGTTATGTAGGAACCCACATACGAAAAATACATTTTTTCTAAAATGGTGATGTAACCATTTTTATAAAATTGGATGATTTGTCCGGGAATGACCCAGTTTTACTATAACTAACATACACCAATCTAATCTTTCTTATCTAAAATCACTAATGTATAAAATGGTCCACTTAGCGTGACTCAATCTGGTGGTGTTTTAGTAAGACAAATCTTGGAAATATTTTTCTAGTTGTAAAAATAGCTCATGGTTAAAACCTTCGCTTTTTAAGCCAATGCCACACGGACATGGGTTCGAGCCCTGGTCAGGACAAGAATTTTTTTATTTCTAGTTAATAAGACAATAATAACTTCTCTTCATCAGAGAAAAAAGTATAGAATTTGGAACCAAGCCAGAGAGAGATTAAAGCCTCACCACTTCCATATGAAAAAAGCATTTAAGAATACTGAACTGAAAACCTGTGGAAAGAAACTCAAGTACAGTTTATTGTCCTCAGCGTTCGTGGGGATCGTGAACATTGGGGATATTGAACTTGCAGTCTGCAACGATGATCCGACTTTGGATGTTTTTCCCTTGTAACGTTATTTTCTTTTGACAGCCTTTGACTATTTCAAGAAGGTAAATGAGAATATGGAGACGTAACTTCCGTATGACAAATAAATGCAGACAAATACACTACATACAATTATTTACTGTTATCACACGATTTAATTTACTTGTATTTAACATTCACATATAATATACCGATGTTCTGTCAACACCCACCATCTCTCTGATGTTATATTCTAAACATAATAATTACTTATGTCCTGAAATGATTGTATGAATACATATAAAACTGATTTATTTTAATGTAATTTTTTTATCTACTTAATCATGCTTTGAGGAATATATTATTACAGACAAAAAAAAAAAATGTCCCGAACGTGGTTCGAACCCAGGATCTCTCGATTAGAAGCCCCAGTGCTCTCTACCACTGAGCTAGGGATGTCAATCCGCTCGGCTCGAGCGGCGAGTCTAACGCTCGAGCTCGACTCACTGTAACCGAGTCGCAGCGTGAGTCTCTCTGAGCAGCGACTCGGCTCGACTCAAGCACATAGTGAGCGCCGACTCGGCTCAACTCGAGCAGCTACTGAGCGCCGACTCGGCTCGATTCGAGCAGCTGTGACTACTGACTCGACTCGACTCGAGTAGGTACTGAGCACCGACTCGACTCGAGTCTGACCGAGTCGTTAACATCGAAAATTAAAAAAAAAAAAAAAAAAAACTTTTTAAAGACATTCTTTTCTTAATCAATTCGTAATAAAAAGTAAAAAAAAAGTTTATACATGACTAAAAAGAAAAGAATGGGGCGCGTCAATTCAAGAATTTATGAAGTGACTATATATGAGAGCGCGCCCCATGATTTTCTTTTTAGGCATGCATAAATTCCCCCCCCCCCTTTTAGTACGAATTGATTTAAGAAAAGAATGTCTAAAAAGTTTATTATTTTTTCATGTTAATTTAGTTTCACTATTTGCTTTTTCTTTCCTACTTACTTTGAAAACAATGATACTAGAAAGCATGATAGTCGATGTGAAGTTAGTTTATTGATCTCCTTGGCAAAATAATTTGTTGTTCTAAGTTTTCTCGAATAACTGAAAAAGTAGAATAATACCGAGATAGCTGCGTATAAATTATAAGGTAAGATAACTTTGTTTACTATGACATCGTTCACTGACTCGTTTTCTGACGGTTAAGTCAATCCGCTCGGCTCGAGCAACGAGTCTAACGCTCGACTCGAATAGGTACTGAGCACCGACTGGACTTAAGTCTGACCGAGTCGTTGACATCCCTATACTGAGATAACATGAACATACTTACCAAGCTCCTTCTGAAGAAACATGACTGAATTTTCGGTTTCCAAGACAATGACATTCATATACGTTGCAAATACTGTTATCTTGTCTCCTTTGTCTTGTTTATTGTACTATGAATGCGAAAAATATGTCTTTGATTTCATTGGAGGTGTTCTTTTACGTATGGAAACGTAGGTAACAAAACCATCACGTGCTCAGATGTATGGATAGTTTCGAAATACTGTATCATTACGTATTTTAATGAATGTTACTTTTTTCTACACTTAATAAGATTTTAACATGTCTTATTGTACTTAAAAGAAGAAAAATACATTTGTACAATTTTTTTCCAATTGCGAAGGTTCACCTTTCAGGGCTCGAATCTGGCATCTTTGGTTTACTGTTTCCGAAGATACCCGAAGCTGGTCGGCTCAAAACAGCCTAATCAATGCGGTCAACCTTTTTGGAATAGGCTGTATATTATTAATATTTCACAAGTGAAGAAAAGATAATTTCTTTAAAAATAAAGGATTTTAACACCTTGAAAAAATCCTGTCAGCAGTGGGAATCGCACCCACGATCTCCGCCTCGCCGGGGTAGTGTTCTTACCAACTGTGGACACGTTTACCTCATAAATTTCCCTCAGATTCCCTCGTCAATTGGAGATTTCCCTCAGTTCTCCAGATTTATAAAATACCCTGAATTTTCCAGGGTGGTAGACACCCTGCATATATGAACAATATTGAACCATATTTAAACTTCCTTTGCTAAAAAAAAAAGAAAAGAAAAAACTTTAAAAATCAACTTAAATAAAACAACGAAAATTATTTTCCTTTAAAAATCGTGATTTTTTTTCCAATCCACGATGTCACTGTACACTGGATCAATTAAGTAGAAACCTGAAATAACAAACCTCAATCCTGTATTTGCAATTAGGAAATGTGGCCATTTTACGAATAACTAATTTGCAGATATGTGCATACTAGAATAAAATGTTTCTGAAACAACAGTACTCACTCGGATTAAAAAGGTCTGAATTTGCCGTCTGTTTATTTAAAAAGTAAACTTGTGTGTGTCACGTACAAGGCACATGAAATTACATCTGGAAAGTACCTGACATAAACATAATTAAAAAATGTATAATTATATACAGTACTCAGACTTATAGAAAATGACCGATATAAAATTTTTACAGTTCTAACACTTTACAATCTGGCAACACTGAACAAATATTACGTGAGCAGCGGAACACATAAATAGTTTATTTTACATGCGTATAGGATGGTAGTTGCGTGTAGTCACATTGTGCAATTTCTCGGGTCCAGAGAACTTCCCATCGGTCATTTTCTATTAATCTGAGTGAACAGTCAGCGTATAAAATTTGTACCCAGTTGCGAAATTTCTTGTCTGAATAAATTTGGAATGGACAGACCGATTTGGGTATGGTTTGCTTTAACTTAAAGACAATGTGATTTTCTGTAAGTTATAGAAACCTGTACTCAAATTGGTTAATCGGTATCAGTTGTTCGAGCAAGAAATTTTACAACTGCGTACAAAATTTTGCCGCTGACTGTACATAAAATACATTCTAAACTACATAGTGTTCTGAATTCATGTAAAACGCTATGCGAATAGAGTTCCCAAACACTCATATACAAAAAATATATAAAAGTCAAGATCAACAAACATCTTCGAAACTTTGATTACCTTATGATTCCTGACAGACACATTCTAGTCCGAATTCCCACGCAGACAGTTCTTTGCACTAAAATAAGTTTTTCAACGTTTTTTCTTTTGTCAAGATCATTCAAAACATCATAAATCAATACGCATACGATTCAACACTTACTTTTTTAAACGTATAACATAAACAAGCAAACAAACAAAAAGTATTTGTTTCTAGTTCAATAAAATTACTGCAATCTGATATAAGTATTATGTCTAGAGCCAAGAATCTATCCAGGCTGTCAATTTGTACAATGGAATTATTCACTGACATAACAAAGTATTTCACACTAACATTATCCCTGGGCTCGATCATCGTCCGTCATTTCGCTTAAAAATAATGTGTCGCTCAACGGACTAGCTTTCGAATGACTAGTCTTTCCATTTTATATTGAAACTAAAATTGAGCAAATTCCAGTCTCTTCACCCATTAGGAATTCAGAATTTGTTCAAGTTCAAAACCATATTCAAGGATCAGAGATCAAAATAACTTAAACAATGACACTTTTTTTTTTTTTTTTTTTTTGTACAGTTCGTTCAGTTGAAAGAGCGAATGCCAGCTGAACTTTCGATTTGATTACCTTGTAATCAATGATTCCTTTTATCTGGATTTCTGATAAAAAAAAATCACAAACTGTCATGAATGTGGGCATCATCATCTTCATCGTCACTGTTACTCTCAATATCAAACAGAACTTCTTCAACTAACATGTCTACCTTCTGTGAGACATGCTTGCATCCTGTTGTTGAATATAGCTGACTATCTTGTGGGTAATAGTTCATTTCATTAACCACTCTCCTGCAGAAAAAAATAATTTCTACTGCAATAAAATTAACATTACAAGCAAAAACTAAGTACTTTAGCCCTTCCCTATTAGAAACTATACGATTTGTGCACTAAAATACCCACACACCTAATATAATTAAGTATTCCCTATAGATATGGTTACCAGACGTCCTCCTTTGAAAGATGTCCTTACTTTTAAGGCTTCTATTTCCGTTCCATCCCGTTTTTGAAAAATAGCGAATATCCTTCTTTCTAACACAAGGAAACAGTAAGAAAACAAATTTCATTTATGGCCGTGACGCGCCATATTGATGTGTCATGGCCAAGCTCGAATAGATGGGCAAAGAGCCTGGCTTGTACCACCGGGGCCCGTGTTTCCTCATTTCTTATTATGAAAGACATTGAGCAAAACACCGCACGAATCCATCTAGAGTGATATCCGAATTTTAAGTTAAATATTTTGTTGGCTATTCTGATATCTATCGTATATTTTCATTGTGGATATTTTTTTATCGTCGGATACGAGTAATATGAAGAAGCATGAATTTGTAATTATTTATATTTTTCCACATATGAGTTGGAAAAGGACGGAGAATTGCGTTATTTGGACCTCCTAATCTACAGAAATAATAATAATTTTCAAACCCCTGGAAACAGAAAACCATCCACATCTACGGTTTACATATATCAACATTCACAGCAATGTTTGGAACTTCTTTTTCCGAGTACATAAAATTTGTTCCGATCCCACAAATTTAGAGAGAAATTAAAGACATTTTCTGCATAGACTCAAAAAATGGCTATTCACACAAACAGCTAGAACCCTGGAGTAAACCAGCACTAACTACAATCGATAAAACATTATTCTAAATATGTTAGGATGCCTATTTTTCCTACAATATCACGGCACTTACAAAAAAGTATTTAGCAAGAATAGCATCACCACAGCAATCTAAATCGCTCCGGGAAAGGGGGTGGGGGTGGGGAAACACAGGATACAAGAGCCACTTCACAGCAAATAGTAAAAAAAATAAAAATATATTGGGATGACCAAGCGTTGCTTGTCAGTACAAATTGGCAGACATGAAAGGGTCTCCAGTTCCAAAAATCCTTTCCAAACATCTGAAGTCGTAACATTAGATTGCATCGGCAAAGGTCATTCATAATGCCACCAACAACCTGGAAGGTCTGTTTTGGAAGCCAGCTGCACTATAAAGGTCAGAATTAAATATCGACAGGATATAGTTACATAAATCTTGGACCCCATTAATTGATCACATACTTGGGATCAATACGCATTAACATATCATGCACCATCTCTACACTTGACACACACACACACAAATCCATACACAACACAGGGTGGCATATCATGCACCATCTCTACACTTGACACACACACACAAAAGTCCATACACAACACAGGGTGGCCACCCTTAGAGAATTTTACAATTCCCTGACTATTTCAGCTTAAAATCTACATTTTCCCAAATTATTTACGTGTTCAATTTTTCGCCCTAAGAAAAGACGAAAGGCATTTCACATAAATATGAAATACAAAAGAGACATTTACTCATCGGTGACGTTAACTCACTAAGTCTAAATTCTGTTTTATCTCTACCAATCACATATACTACAGGGTCATTCCATGTCAAATCATCCAGTGCACGAGGAAAATGTATCCCAAAATTTTTGATATAGCTGAAATTTGGTGTGTGGGTTCTGCTAGTCATATAATGAAAAAATCTCAATTATTATTACAATATGTTAAGTAGTTTATAAATAACAGTAGTTTGAAAAAGTGTATGAAAAATGTATAATGTTTGCTCGATGCATCTGGTTGTCCTACTATGCTACAGAAACATCTGCCAAGCACCAAAATGGAAAAAGGCAAGACCTTCAAACTTTCCACAGTGTTTCGGCTTAGCATGAGGCATTCACATATACTTTTATGGAAGGTTATCTCTTGCATTACCTGCAGTAACAATTGTTAAAGTTAGGTTTCTTTTTTCACACTCATTCCGTATATAGGTAACTTGGGCAAAAGTGAAAAAAGGAAAGGACATGACATACATTTTTGGACAGTGGATAAGAAGTACTACGAACACAGAAAACAATGGAGAGGTGTTTGCCTCGTTTAAAAAATAATGAGCATTTTGCTTATGTATCCAACAAGTGTATAAAATCTTCATGTTAGCCATAAAGTTCTAGGACACACGGTTGTTCAAAAGTCTCAGTACAGCCTGGCAGCTCACAAACCGACATGAACCATCGTAGTACACAAATTGTACTGGTGAGGCTGGACAACATTTTGGAGTACATGTTCATCGCTATCTTGAAATCCGCCATATTGGATGGAGGATATGTTTTCTAATAGTAACTGGGCCATGTGACTTATCAAACAACACGAGAATGTTGTCAGAAAGTCATTCCAGATGCTAGATTTGATCAACCTGTTACGGTGTTGGAGTTACCTTCACTGATAGTTTGCAGTGCAGATTATATTCATTTATCCAGCAGCTGCGTCTTTTCCGTGCCGTTAACTCCGACACCGTAACAGGTTAAGTCAAATCTGACACCTGGAATGAATTTCTGGGAACATTCTCGTGTTGTTTGATAAGCCACACGACCCACTTGCCATTTGCAAAATTTGACCTCCATATAATATGGTGGATTTCAAGATGGCGACTACGTTGACCATTTAATCCAAAATGTAGCCCTTACTCACCATTCCACATTTGTGTACTACAATGATTCATGTCGGTTTGTGAACTACCAGGCTGTATTTGGGCTTTTGAACTAGCCTGTGTCATAGAACTTTATAGCTAATATGAAGACTTTATACACTTGTTGGATACATAAGCAAAATGCTCATTATTATTAAAGGAGGCAAAACACCTCTCCGATTTTTTCTATGTTTGTAGTACTTTTCATCTTTTTTCCAAAAAATGTATATGTCATGTTAGTGATACCTTTTCTTCTTTCATTTTGCCTTTTTGAAGTTACCTATATACGAAAAGAGTGTAAAGTAAAAAGAATCTTTAACAACTGATACTGCAGGTAATACAAGAGATACTCTTCCATAAAAGTATATGTGAATGCCTCATGCCAACCCGAAACACTCCGGAAAGTTTGAAAGTCTTGCCTTTTTTCGTTTTGGTGCTTGGTAGATGTTTCTGTAGCATAACAGTACAACCAGGTGTATCGAGCGAACATTTTTCAAACCACCGATATTTATAAACTACTTAACATATTGCAATAATAGACTTTTCCATTATATGACTAAGAAAATCCTCACACCAAATTTCAGCTAAAACTGAGATTGTGGGTTACATACCCTTGATGAACAGACATGGAATGACCCACAGTATAGTGTAAACTACTCTGTTCAACAGATTTTACAACAAAACAAAAATCACCCGAAAATAAATATTTCATAATGTATATATAATTAGCATTTCGTTCTTTTAAATAAAATAGTTTTTCCTTTTGTAACAACAATTTAGTGTTTCTAAAAGTTGCTAGTTTCTTATCCATCAGTGTTTTTCCCACCAAGTTCAATTTCTTTTCTTGTTACTCTCATTTCTCAGCAGCCAGTCTTTTGCGTTTATTTTCTGTTTCATCTCTTAGCATTTGCTCTCGGCTTATCTTTTCCATGCTCTCGATATAGTACGAATGGGAAATTTTATCAGAATGTATCATTTCATTATTTGTTACACCCTGTTACACTCACTGCATCGAAAACTTGACGTTGAGCAATTAAATTGTTCTGCTTTTGATTCTCCACTATGCATTCAGTATTAATTTCAAAGCATATCATAACGTAGCCACGTCTCGCGGCTCCTCCCGCGCTTTGCTGAAAGTACAGGAATAGCTATCGGCACATAACAGTATGGAGGCCATTTGAAAAATTGAATTTAAAATAGGCTGGCAACGCTGATAACTGGGTGCTTGGGTACACGGAACAACCACAGTATATTTCAACTGTGTCGAATATGTATACTTGGTGTGGATACGTCGAACTGAATGAAAGTCGTAAATATTTAATTTTTAAAATTGACTGGCAACTGTGGGACCTGAAGTACCTCTATGACGCGCCCTGTACGTAAACACAAAGTTTGGTCCTAATACATTCAACGATATGGAAGCAATTATTTTTTTTTATTTTCTTAAAAATGGTTGGTACTGGACAACTGCGGCGCTGGAAGTACCCACATGAACTGTCCCAGTACCTAATGAACATGTATGTCAAATTTGGTGTAAATCAATGCACACGTGTAAATTTGTATTAATAAAGGCAGTTCTATAAGCTGAATTTTAAAATAGGCTGGCAACACTGACAACTGGGGTGTTTGAGGTCGGGAGCACACAAAACTTTCTTTTATTGTGTTGAATGATGTTTAAGCTAAGTTTGAGGCAGATACGGTATGGAAGAAGTTTTTTTAAAATGACTTTTTAAAGAGTTGGCAACACTGAAAACTTGGCATCCTGGAAAATCTACCTATACTAAAAACTATTTGTAATCTAGGGATTAATTTATGTTGAATTTCTCCTTAATTATATATATAAAAGTATTTTTTTATTAAAAGAGACGTCAGCTGTATTACAAATTGCTGACCTGAAGAAAAAAAAATAGAAAAAAAAAACGAAGGCTCATGTTTTTTTTAAAAAGTAAGTTTTAGAAAAAACGAACCGACAACACTAATTGAACCCAACAGCGTATCAAGTAAAGTTAGCACGAAACTTAAAGAAAACTCAAGGTGTGTTGCCAGATTTAAAAAAGAAGGACGGCAACAAATTAAGTGATGAAGTTGTAAGTGTTGTCAATAAATCTTATGAAGAAGATGACAATAGTCGAGTGTGTCCTGGAAAATCGGAATGTATGTGAAAAGTTTACAAACAAAAATACCAGAATCAGAAGGTTGGTAGGTCAACATTTTGCCATTTAAGGCCTACGAGGTGTATATTACCTGGATCAGCCGATACACACAACGTATGTTTGCAAATACCATCAAGGAGCAAAACTGAACATAGATTACAAAATGTAAGTTCTATCCAGGAAAGGAATTTTTCTTGAACTGTTCAACAGTGAAACCGATGATCTTCCAGATGATGTCACTTTCAAGCAATCGGTTAGTACTGGTAAAGCAGACCTGATCACTCGGGTTATGTCCCTTGATGAAATTTTTTAGGAATCAGTTGAAAAACTGATGATATTGAAAAAATACCACTTCATTGGAAAAGCTCAGTCGAAATACTTAAGGAACTCACGGATAAGTTATCAAAAGATGTTTGTTTAACCTTATGTGAGTTCGCAGAGAACTTCACTTTCATCATACAAGATGAAACTCAGGAGTTCACGGCTGCTACAGGTCGTACCTTCAATGTCAGTGAAAAACTGTGTACAGAAATTAGTCAGCTGTTTACATTAACAGTTTTGTTTGATTTTTTGTACAAGCTGTGATTAAAAAATTAGTCAAAATTACCTTGCAGTTACTAATGTGTTATTTTGACTTTTGCTACAAGTTTTATATTTACACTTCATAGCACTTCATCCCATTTTCGCTATTAAAAAAAAAAACAAAAACTAATAAATTCTTAGTGATGAAATTTTAACCACTTGTTACTACACAACTATCGTCTATTTTGTGCAAATTTGGGATTTTTCAAGTGTGTCCCTTCTGAGGTACTTGATGTTAAAAATACCAGATTTTAGAAAAATCCCAATTTTGCAAACCGACAAAAAAAATAAAGGATATGGTTCTCAGATCTGAAACTATTTTGGAAACTTGTACGCCATATAGCCTCTATCCAGACAAAAAATTGAAGTCTCAATTATTTCTTTAAAATATTTTAATTCAAAAATGAAGATTTTGATGTTTCAAACCTCAATATTGTTTTTTTTTTCTTTTCAAAGTACTAAAGTAGGTCTAAATGTGCACAGAAAAAAAAATAATGTACATTTCATTCTCTTTCATATGGTTTATGTTTGAGCTGAATATCTTTAAAAACAAAAAAACTTACAGAATTTTACGCAAACCTCTGAAATGAGCAAAATAAGCTGACACGCCTATGCAAAATGGCCGAAAAAAAGAACTGAACATCTAAAAAATTAACAAATGCCTGTTTTCAACTCTCTGAACGTTGTACAAACTTTGGTAAAAAAGTTAAAATAAATAAATTTTGGCAGCGACCATCATTGGTTGATTTGATTTGGAATGACCCTGGACGTCTAGTCTTGTACAGATATAATTTATATGCAGTGAGGCATTCCCAACCTCAAACACTAATGAACTCCAGCTAGAAACTAATTAATGAACTGTGTGATTACTAGGAGGAGGATGCTGCAGTTATTCATATTTCATGGGTCTTTGAATTTTGAAATGATTACGCCTTGAAAAGTTTTGTATTGATAGCTCAGATGGTGTAGATTTGCATATATATATATATATATATAGAAAGAAATATGTAGAAAAGTTTCCGCAAGTGAAAACTGTCGTATTGCTTTCGAACCCTGCTGGCGGACAAAACCTCAACTCGACAAGGATGGTTCAAGTTTTGTTCATGGTTCAGCAATGTGTTTTATGTAGAACTTATTCACAGTGCGACAGAAAGATTGGTCTAGTCAGATCCGTCACCGGAAAAAAATATATTCTTTTCGATTCAAAGTGAATGGTAGAAATTAGTTCCATACCTAGAACGCTGTTTAAAATGTTTTTGGGCGGCCACTTTCAACCCAAGATGGCGACTTTTTCAAAATGTTGCAATATTATCCTAAACTACTCTTAATAAATAATCCGAGCAAAAAAGCAGATTACCAAATGAAACTCTCAAATAGGTTCGAAATCCTAGCCGACTCGAGTAATAATAATGATGATATTAATAATGAAATTGATGTAAGATGTGGGAGGCAATTCGTGAAACAATTAAGAGCGCAGCGAAGGAACCCGTAGGTGAGAAGAAACTACAGAAAAACAAAACCTTGGTTTGATGAAGAATGCCTTAAGCTTCATGAGGAACAAAAACAAGCAAGGCAACGATGGCTAAATAATAAAAGCGAAGCAAATACCAACCACTACAGTAACGCGAAACGAAACGCCACACTCGGGTTCAGAAACAAAAAGCGAGAATATCTGACGCAGAAGATACACGAGATAGAGGAGAACGGGAAGACAAATAACATACGGATCTATACAAAGGGGAAACTCGTTAAGAAATGGTTACCAGCCGAGGTTAGAAATGATTAGAAATAAACGTGGAGATCTTCAGGCTGATCCGACTAAAATTGTCGATGTGCGGAAAAGTTATTTCGACAAACTTCTTAATGCACACAATAGGGAACAAACAGAGGAATTTGAAATCCATACCGCAGAACTTGGTTTCCTGAACCTAGCGAGATCGAGACCGAAATATCGGTAAAGAAATTGAAAAATTTCAAATCACCAGGAATAGATAATATTCCAGCCCAATTAATTAAAGCAGAAGGAACTGCACTAATCAAGGAACTACATAAATTGATATGTGCTATATGGAGAAAGGAGGAGCTCTCAAAGGAATGGAAAACCTCAGTAATAGTTCCGATTTACAAAAAAGGCGATAAATCGGACTGTAATAATTACCGCGGAATCTCGTTACTTCCAACCTGTTACAAGGTATTAAGTAATATTTTGTTAACACTCCTAAGTGTATACGTAGATGAAATAATTGGAGATCACCAATGTGGTTTTAGAAGAAATAGATCCACGTTAGACCAATTTTTTGTCTTGAGACAAATTGTGGAGAAGAAATGGGAATACAATGGGACGGTTCATCAGCTATTCATTGATTTTAAGAAAGCAGATGATTCTATCAAAAGGGAAAAGTTATACAGTATCCTGATACGATTTGGAATTCCGAAAAAAAAAAAAATGGTTCAACTAGTGAAGATGTGTCTCAACGGATTGAAAAATTTTCAACGGATTGAAAGAAGGCGATGCCTTGTCCCCACTACTGTTTAACTTTGCGTTAAAATATGCGATTTTAAAAATTAAAGGGGACAAAAAGGGACTATCATTGAATGGTTTGAATCAACTGTTTGTACACGCGGATGATATAGATTTAATAGGGGACGATATAGATGCACTACAAAGCAACACCGATGTCTTAGTAGAAGCGTGCGATGAGATAGGTCTACAAGTAAACATAGATAAAACAAAATACATGGTAACAAGCCGAAACACAGGGAATGAAGAACACAAAAACATAAGAATTAGGGATGAGTAATAGAGAAAGTAAACAAATTTAAATACTTGGGAGCATACGTAACGAGCAAAAATGAGGTCACGGAGGAAATAAAAAGTCTGTTAGTATCGGGGAACGCACGTTTCTGTTCAGTTAAAAAACTTCTAACATCGCGATTAAAATCAAGGAAATTGAAATTGAAAATATACAGAACGGTTATTCTGCCGGTAATACTTTATGGTTGCGAAAGTTTGAGTACTACCCTAGCAGATGAACATAAATTACGTGTATTTGAAAATAAGGTTTTGAGAAAAATATACGGGCCGAAACGCGACGAGATGACTGGAGAGTGGAGGAGACTGCATAATGAAGAACTCCACGGACTGTACGATTCACCAGATGATGTAAAAATAATGAAATGGCGACGACTAAGGTGGGCAGGCCATGTTGCTCGGCTGGAGGAAAAACGAAGATTATATTATATCCTGGTTTGAAGGCTGGATGGAAAGAGGCCATTGGGAAGACCGAAACGTCGTTAGGAGGAGAATATTAGAAGAGATCTTCGAGAAGTAGGTGTTCGTGATGAAAACTGGCTTGATATTGCCCAGGATAGAATCCAATGGCGAACGTTTGTTACTGCGGCGATGAAGTTGCGAGTTCCATAAACCATAGAGTTAGTTACTCTTGACCTTTATGCCACATTTCGTATTTCTAGCGCAAACTGTGTTGAAAATGTTTTATGGCGGCCATTTTGAATCACAGATGGTGACTTTTTGAACATGTAATATTTTCCTTAACTACTCTTGATAATACACTTTGATGCCAAATTTCGTATCTCTAGCTGAAACGGTGTTGAATATTAATTTTTGGAGCCCGCCATTTTGGATCCAAGATGGCGTCTTTGGAGACATTTTGTAATATTTTTGTAACTTAATGGTGATGATGTACCGTCATACCAAATTTCGTTTTTGTATCTCCAGCCGTTTAGTCTGTGTATTTTATGAAAAATTCATTTTGGCGGCCATTTTGGATCCAAGATGGTGACTTTTTCATCATTTTGTAATATTTTCTTAATCTGCTGGTGACGATGTACCGTCATACCAAATTTCGTTGTTCTAGCTCCAGCCGTTTAGGCTATGGCACCATGAAATCTTTGATTGTCGGAAAGAGGGCACGTAACATGCATACATAATTTTCACGCAAACTTTGAATTCTATGAGGTTAGTTAACAGTTTTCAAATCTCATTTTATGCGCTTTATACTTCTTGATAATTTTCAACCTAAATCTTTACCAGCTGTTTACCAAAAATGCGTTTTTGCGCTATGTCCTTCTTTCGGCAATGTCCTCAATTGTATCCGGACGTGCAAAGTTTACTGAAAAATGGCCAGTGATATGGATTTTATATCTGATGTAGTAAAAAGTAATCCATTATTTTTGCATGACATTGAAGGCTTGACTTACCATAGTTAGAATTATAAGATTTAGGTCACATATGCGCCGTTTTGTTCGATAACGTGTTGCCATTTGGAAGGTAATATCATGATGCCTCTCTCATAGAAGCCTTTGTCACTATTGGCAAAAAATTGAGACAGTCGATGTTCACAAGCCTCTCTTGACGCGAATTTTTCACCAGCAAACGTGTTCGCCATGAACAGGAACAGATGGTAATCACGGTGCCAGGTCCGGACTATAAGGTGGATGCATAAGAACCTCCCAACCAAGCTCCCGGAGCTTCTGGCGAGTCACTATCGATGTGTGTGGCCTGGCGTTGTCCTGGTGGAACACAATGCCTCTCCTATTGGCTAAAGCTGGGCGCTTCTGGGCGATTGCTGCCTTCAGACGGTCCAATTGTTGACAGTATAGGTCCGAGTTAAGGGTTTGGCCGTAGGGGAGCAGCTCATAGTAGATAATTCCCTGCCAATCCCACCAAACACACAGCAAAACCTTCCTGGCCGTCAATCCTGGCTTGGGCACCGTTTGCGCGGGCGCACCGCGCTTCGACCACGACCGTTTTCACATGACGTTGTCGTAAGTGATCCACTTTTCATCACCAGTCACCAACCGCTTCAGAAATGGGTCGCTTTTGTTGCGATTCAGCAGCGATTCGCAGATGGAAATTCGGTCCATGAGGTTTTTTT
>JAGDQP010006551.1:0-71689 GCA_022664845.1 Lepisma saccharinum | reverse complement strand
TATTTATTCAATAACATTAGACAGTTTCACCGTACGAACCCGTTATAAGTGGAAGTGTCCTAATTCATAGAATTATTACAATTCAAGACTTAAACTCAAGATTTTACGGGTTTGATTTGAAAGTACAGGTAATGCGAAATCCAGAGAAATTGTAGATGTAGCTTCAAGAACATTCTCGCTTCCTAACCCGCACAGAACATACTAGAGTGGCGCCGCTTCGCCGAACTTTTTCCTCAACATGAATGTAATTCCAACCTGAACGATGCTGGTCGGTATAGGTCACGTGAGCTCCGCTATAGTTGAATATTCATAACCTTTTACGGTGCACATTAGAACATAATTGAAAATATTGCGTAACAGCAATTCCCGTTTTAAGGTTTAAAAAAATAATTCCCGCTCTCTTGTACGACCTATTTTAACATAGCATGACCTATTTTATCCTAACCCTGCGTATTTATTATATATGACTTGATACAATTAAAAATTTAACCTAATATAGTAAATATATTTGATATGCACAAAATATAGCTTCTTCTAACCTAAGTCAGCGCGTATATTATGCATGATCTGCTGAAAATTTAACGTTTATTATTTCCTATTTGGTTTGGCTACAATTGGACATTCTTTCCTAATTCTATATTGCATACTATTTGTAGAAAAATTTACATTTTAACATAACATACGCTATTTGGCTTGCAAGTATGTGACGTTTAAACATATCAAGCTTCTACATTACGTGTAATCAGCCGAAAAGTTGACTTTTCACCCTAGCATACGCTATTTGAAATGCTTAAATTTTACGTAACCCAGTGTGTATAGACTGTATATAATTTGCTCACAACTTAACAATTTAACCTAATTTGACCTAACCTACATGCTTGTTGTCGTTTACAACAAATTATTTAAGATAAATTGTTTATTATAATTACCGTGTATCAAGTAGGTGAAAGACGAACCTTGCTCTGCTTTCGCTGTGCAAATTGATTCTACTTCTTATTTTAATCTGTATTAAATTCCTCCCGAACGATTATCAATTGAAGTTGTAAACATCCATGGATATTGTTATGATAAAAAAATAAATATACATTAAGACACTAGTTTACAGAGTTGGGAAAATATTTATAATAATTACCACCAAATTAATTCTACATCTTGACACTAAATGACTGCATGGTTTATCTTAAACAACAAATACAAAATTATCTTTGTATAGTGTAGTATTTAGATAATCTTTTCCAATTTTAGTTTATAATTTAAATCATTCTTGTTGTACCAGGAGACAAAATAATTTCGTGCCGTCGTAGCATAGAAAACCAAACAAGCGCATACAAGGGGTTTACACAATATTTATCCAGGAAAATAGCCTCCATCCGCTTCTACAACCTTCTCCCATCTACGAACATGTCCACAGATGCCATTTTTGTAGAAATCTGTATCCTGCTACTAAAAAAACTGCGCCACTGCGTTTTCAACTTCGTCCCGTATTTTGAACTGCCGATTGCGTATGTAATTCTCCATGGCCAAAAAGAGATAACTGGATGGAGCGACGTAAGGAGGGTGAAGCAAAAGTTCCCACCCAAGTGACGAGATCACTTCCAGGGTCATCCTTGCTGTGTGAGGTTTCGTATTGTCTTGGTGGTACAGAACCCCTTTTCTGTTCACGAGTGCTGGCTGTTTCTGGGTGAGTTTGGTAGCTACCGTTTGCAGTTGTGCTGAGTAAAGATCTTTTGTGATGGTCTTACCACTTTCCAAAAACTCAAAATGCACTATCCCAGCAGTAGTCCACCATACACACAGCATTATTTCCTCTGATGAATATTGGATATAACAGACAGAGGCATTGGGTGGCAACCAATGGTACGAGCGCTTCTTGTTATCATACATCACCCACGTTTCATCACACGTCAAAATACGGTCCAAAATTGGACACTGTTTGTTCCTACCCAGCAAGGATGAGCAAATGTTCAGCCGCTGGGGTCTGTTCGCGGCAGTCACCTCGTGCGGGACCCACTTGCTCATCTTCCGCGATCGTCAAAGCGCATGCAAACGTAAACGAATGATTTCATCACTTACCCCAAACCGCTGAGCGAGTTCCGGACATGTCTGGCTCGCATCCTCTTCAATAGCTCTTTCAGCTGTACCACATTGACTGATTTTGGTCTCCCAGATCGAAGTTAATCTTCAAGGCTCTCATCACCAGTCGAAAAAGTCTTAAACCACTTACGTGCGGTGCGTTCGCTAACTAGCCTCTCCGAATGCCGAGCATATTTTTCTTGCTGCTTCAGTACTTTTTGTGCCCAATTTGAACTCGTAGAGTAAACAGGCCCTAATCACTGCGTTTGACACAGCCTTAGTTCACACTGAATATCTCCACTCACACAACTAACTGCAACGTGTTCTCTAAGATAGCAGACGTGCCACTCACTAAGCTTTCAGACAAAAGCACACACGCCTACTCACTATGTCATCTCCGATTGCTAGACGGGGACACGCAGCGACGTGTTTCTCAAAGGCGCAAATTCAGTTGGGCACTTCGTATTTTATTTCCTTTTCTAAACAATAATTTGTTACTAATATTTTCGAATTGTAGTATATTTCTCTGTTTACCCTTATATTTAACTGTAGATATATTATAAATAATTAGCTCTGTTCCTCCTTCTAAACTTTCTAATCTCTCACAAATTACTAACTTAATTTTTCGAATTATATCTCCCATTTTTTTATATTTTATTTCTACCCTCATTTCTTAATCACATTCTAAATTTTCTTTAGTTTCTAATGTTTTAGAGTTTTTAAATATACTATATTTAGGTTAATGTATATCAAAGCTTGTAGTTTCATTTACTATAATTTTAATAAAGTATGTGTATGGTGATTAAAATTTATTTCTAAATCAATATAAGGAATTAAAAACATAATTCTTTTAATATTTTCTTTTTTACTATTTAATGTTTTTCTTTAATTTACCTTTAATAAACAAATTTAGCCCCAAATTTTTTGCATATGCTCCAACAAATGTATTTATTTTATTACATACAAATAATGATTCTACCTTTATTATTTACAATAAAAACATAATTATTATAATATCCATTTCTCTGTAATAGTAACAAACGATTGTTAAAATAATTTATTAATTTCTATTCTCTTTTTAATTTTTTCGTGTTTTTTTATGCTCCTTTGTATTTTTTGTATACTGTAGATTATGTTTTATCCAAATATTCTAACTTCCTCTTTCGTAAATTAATGTCGTCTACTTTTTGTTTTCTTTTCTGAGTAGAGAGTAAATGAACTTTAAAATTTGGTTATATTTCTTTTAATGCACATAGATAAAGTTTACTATTAATATTTACATATTTTCTTAACCTTGCGAAATAACATTTGTTGTGTTTACTATCCATGATTCTTTTATATTAATATCTCAAGAAATTGGTGAAAAAGACAATTAGGCCTAGAAAAATAGCTTTCTCCTTCAATAACACTTTTCGTTTCTAAATACAATATTTGCTTTTTGCTATCTTCTATAACCACTATATAATTAATTAGTAAATAAATAAAACAAGATAATACGTAATTAATACTTTTATTTTTGTTTCCTTGTTTTCCGGGTAATTATATATATATATATATATATATATATATATATATATACAGTCCGACAATTAAGTAATGAGACTGATTTAATTCTGACAAAACAAACAAAAGTAATTGAATAATACCTGTTTATTATTCGAAGTACATCCCTCCTGCATCAATACAACGAGTGGCAAGATCACACAAGGAGTGGAATGACTTCTGCAACTCAGTTTGTGGTATTGCCCGTAATGCCACAGTCACAGCTGCTTGGATGTCTTCAACCCTGTCGAAAAGTCGTCCTTTCAATGGCAACTTCAGCTTAGGGACAGGAAATAGTCACAGGGGGACATATCTGGTGAGTAGGGGGATGATTCAGCACACACACTTGTTTTGTGGCCAAATATTCCGCAACAAGTACTGCTCGGTGAGCTGGAGTGTTGTCATGGAGAAGGAACCAGCTACCTGGGGTTGAGTAGTCAGGCCGAACACGACGTATTCTCTTCAACAAACGCTACAAAACACCTAAATAAAACTGAGCATTAACTGTGTGACCTTCTGGTACAAATTCATGATGAATGATACCCTTACTGTCGTAGAAACAAATGAGCATTGTCTTCACTTTTGACTTTTGGAGACGAATTTTCTTTCCTTTTGGAGAATCTGCAGACTTCCATTCGGCACTCTGACGTTTAGTAGCTGGATCATAATGAAAACACCAACATTCGTCTGCTGCAACAATAGACAGAAGGAAATTTTTCTTCCTACGGGCAGTTGCAATGATGTCACGGGCGTAATCAACACGCGCTTGTTTCTGTTCATCAGATAATGAGTGTGGCATAAACCGTGCTGCGACCTTCTTCTTGCCAAAATCTTCCACTAAGATCTTACGAATTGTCTCCCTGTTAACACCAAAGTCACCTTCCATCATTCTCACAGTCACACAACGATCTTCTTGCACACGTTCACGGACCTTTTCAATCAGTTCCTCGTTACGAACAGAAATTGGACTACCCGGCCGAGGTTCATCGTCAATCGATTCCACACCACTTTTAAAACGTTCATACCATCTAAATATCTGTGCACGAGACAAACAAGTATCACCATACACTCTCCGCATCAACTCAACAGTTTCTGTGCCACTTTTCCCGAGTTTGAAAAAGAACTTGATATTCGCCCTCTGCTCCATGACGCTGGCGTGACAAAGGCCTTTCACTTACTACTGGTACTGACGTCATATTTCCCGTTGTGCTTCACGCGGGACCATGCGGTGTTGCCAGGTCGTAGATGAAGGATTAGTCTCTCGAACTCACATATTGGCTTCTATTTTGTATTCTCTGTTTTGTCAGAATAAAATCAGTCTCATTACCTACTTGTCAATATACAGTCAATATATATATACCAGTCAATTTCTTTGTATTTTATTTCCGCAATACACACATTGTATTAAATAATTAAAAACTACACAATTAGTTTCTAAACAATTTGTTAATTTAGTCCATATTTTAGAAAGAAAGGCAGAATAGCACGGAGCATTCAAAAATAATTTTTAGTTTATTCTATTAATTTTAAACAATCTTTTATCAGTTCATATTTATGTTCATTTTGGAATTATTTATTAAGAAGTTTGTTAACTATTTCTAAAGAGTTACCTCTAAAATTTTAACTCCATTTTCTCTTCCTACTTTAGTAAATGTTAATTTTAATCTTTTATCAACACACTTTAAATGTATATAATATGGTTTACGATATGTTTATATACTTCAACACTTTTTAATTGGCATATACATTTATTATCAATTTTAACTCAAGAATTACTATTGAACCATATTAAACAAAATAGTCTAATACTTTTATTATTGTCTACTATTATACAATAATCCTCCTCTTATTACACTTTGTGAAATAAAAAAAAATGCTATTTATTAAATAGGCACATATTTTTTTCTTGCTAAACATTCTAGCAAGAGAAGTGAAAATTTTCTAGATACCATACAAAGTAGTTATGAACCCCTTGTAGGTAAACATATAATAAATATTTGTTAACACTTTATCTTTTGCGTGATATTTGCAGTTCTATTAGAACTATGAGAATTATCCATTACAGTCTTTGTCTCCGTTATGTAATCCGAGAAATGAAAAAAAATACATCATTCATGTTCTAAATGGGTAAAGTATTTACCACTAGCGTCAATATCGATTGCCTGTTGTAAACATATAAACAATTACTGAAAATGTCTTGGTGAAACATTAATAAAACATACATCTAGAACTTATATGAACTATACTCGATACTATGTCATCCAGTCTATCTTAAGGAGATCGAAAAAAAATTCCATGCCCCATTGAATCCAATTAACATATTAAAATATAAATATATACACAAAGTAATTTAATGTTGTTACTAGAAATTTAAGTGTTAACAAAGAAAGAGTCTCTGAAAAAAATATATAAATAATAAATCTGCAACAAAATGGAGCGGAAATAGACTGCACATCTTTGTCCATAACAGTAATGTGATACTTTCTTTGGAAATCTCAAGAATTTACAAGTTTGACATAACGCGTAGTATTTGCAGTGAATCGCAAAGCATATAGTCATCATACTATTAGGTATTACTATTAAATGTCATAAATATGTTTAAAAAGCCGTTTATAACTTTCTCGTCCATAGTAAATTCGTATGCTACTCCGTGTGTATAAAGCCAGTCGATCTGGTTGCTAGGATACCGAGCGGCAATGACGTCGGCTTTAACAGCGTATTGTGCGCTCTGTCTACTTCCAGATCCACTGTTCACTGTTTATGTGATTTTAAGGGACGAATGCATTTTCTGATTACACAGTGTTCGTGGACTGCACTATTAAGCCTTATGGAAGTATAAAACGAAGAATGCATCCAATTTAAATAAAATTTATAATTACTGTTTGTTTCACTTCTTAGTCAACCAGTGGCGCCTGGTCCTACACTTGAACTCGTTATTTAGTGAGGATGTTTGGACTAGAGCTTTAAAGACCGTGAAAAAAAAATGGGACTTTTCGGGATTTTTTTTCCAATTGGCAAAAAAAAATGGTTTTATTCTCAAAATTGTTTTTTTTTTTTTTCCTTTTGCTGTTTCATTACCAATTTTAATTACTTATCACATCTAATGCATTTGATGGTTAGGGTTAGTACAGTTAAATGTTCTTACGTTAAAAAAGTAAAAAAAAAAACACACATTACAAATGCAATATATCTAATTAGCACCCTTGTACATGAGATTAAAGTTCTGTTCACTTTTGTCTCTTAGGCATCTTTGGCTCAGACCGAGAAAACTTACATAATGCTTCAAAACTTTCTCAGATGGAGTTCCATTCCGGATTTTCTTTCCTAAATATAACATTTTAACTAATTCATTGATCATAAAATGTTGCCAGGGACCCCGTAATAGTAAAAAATACCGTTCTTTTCCAAAGTAGCACGAAAATTGACAAAAAAAAATATTATTTTTCTGCGTTCAATTTTTACGTTTTTTTAAAAACACTAGTTTGGACCGTAGTGTTGTTAAAAAACGAAAAAATTAACGCCGGAACAAAGAAAAAACAGTTTCTTTCATTTTTCGTGCTACTTTGGAAAGAATGTTTATGTTGTTTGTTTTTTTTTAATATTACAGGGTCTCTTACAACATTTTATGATCAATGTATCAGTTAAAATCCTAGTTGATGTTCAAAACATATATTTAGAAAAAAAAATCCGCAATCGGACTCCCTCTGACAAAGTTTTGAAGCATTATGTAAGTTTTCTCGGTCTGAGCCAAAAATAAACAGAACTTTTCTCTTATGTACAAGGGTGCTAATAAGATATATTGGATTCTTAATGTAAATTGTGAGGGTTTTTTGTACATATTTCAACGTAACAACATTAAATTTTTCTAAACCTAAACAACAAATGCATTAGGCGTGTTAATGAGTGATTATTGGTTATGGAAAGGGAAAAAAAAAAGATTTCGACAATAAAAACAGGTTTTTTTTGGCTCGTGGAAAAAAGTTTTCGTTTTTTTTCTCGAGAATTTGTTTTTTTTTTCACGCCCTTTAAAACTCTAGTTTGGAGATCGGGCTTTTGGTCGTAAAGAAGATAGACTAGATATTACAGTAACATACAATTATGAATGCAAGGTTTGTAATATAGCCATTTAGTTTAACGCCTGCCGGCTTGTATTTAATATTCAATAGCTGAAAACTTAAAAAAAAAAAGTTAATTTACCGGTAAGTATTCCTCATTAATACGTAAAAATCTCTAGTACAATATGTATGTGCCCTTGTACATAAACCTAGAAGGATAGTAATCGGGTGCTTAGTATCTGTTAGTGATTTGTGTTTCATTAAGAACTGTGGAAACGCTTAAATGTTGTCGAATATCCTTAACAACTTCCTGATTTGACAGAATATTTGTTTGTTTTTTTGTTTTTTTGTTTTTTATCTAATATTGACTGAGTTGAATTTACATGCGATTATTATAGTTTTCGTAAATTATCATTATGTTATTAACTAAAAACATATTTCACGGACAAGCAATAGATAGTACACTTACTTCTAGTAGGGCTCACTACAACTTAATACTGCTATGCTAATCCAGTTCTTAAGAGTTACGGTATTAAAGTTTGTTAAAGCTGGGAATGCATTTGTTCTGATGACGCTACTATCACCAAAACTTTCGTGTTTACAGGAACAACTCGTTGTCCGAATCAGCGTTCCCAATGCAGAATGTGATTCGAACACTATATAATGCCAGTATGAAAGGAAGTGTAAAGGTAGGACGAGATACCTGTTCGTTGATTCTCTATTAAGGAAAGGAATGCGCAAGAGACTATATTTCGTATTTTAATGGAACCTGCATGATGCAACGTACGTCAGACATTGGTCTTGGAAAGGTAGTAAGATGTCTATATCTAATGTAATGTAGGCTATTCTGTCACACATTGTCCATTGTCGATTTTAAGGTAATCAGACGATGTTTCCAGAGGTTAGCATGCCGTACTAGTAACCGAAATATGACGAGTTCGAAACCCGTTCAAGCCAATTGAAGAGAGAAAACATAAAGTGTAGCTTTGACTTAGCATTCGGGCGGTCGTAGCTTCAATCCCAGCGGCCGACCATGCTGACTGAGGTCAGTCCAGGGTTCTTCCTCAGTCACATCAGGCAAATGCCGGGATGGCACCTTCAACGTAGGTCCTGGCTGATATCTTCCTATATTATTTCCCCTCCCCTAATCCAGCCTGAGTCTTAGATGCCTCAATACCATAAATTAATTCAATTCAACAAAGAATAATACGTAAAAATTTACAGGATGAGGAAGTAATATTCATTTCTGAAGCATTGTAATCTCCGTAACAAAGACATTGAGAACTCGGAGTGGCCGAGATGTTAGCACGCTCACTTTCTATGCGCGTGGTCACGGGTTCAATTTGTGCTGAGGTCCAGTGAACGGAGTGTTTCGGAACTTACTTTATAAAAAAAACGACTTTCAGTCCTTACAAACTTGTTTAGCAAGTTAATAACGAATCAGTAACTTCTTTTAAAATTATGGCTGTGCAAATCCCCGAAACAATATAGCTCCAAAAATCAGCAACGTACCTTCCCAGAGCATTAAATAAATATTTTATTCCCGCTATGCGCAGTAGACAAGGAGGGAGGGAGATGATTACAGCGTAATGCTTTGATTACGGCGCTATTCTTGTATTTGTTTGGTGAGAAGTGATTGAAAGAGTAAATCGGAACTGGATGGTTGGTCTGAGATTTGCATTCCTTTACACTACCATCTGAGGAGTGGCTTCTATCTTAGGAAAGAGTCCCGAGCATCACTAGAGCTACATAATGTCCTTAGGGATTTCATCGGGACACAAATTGGACTGATTTATGGACTTTAGGCATCTTAGGCTTAAAACGTCATCGGGACAAAAATATATAAACAGTGATACACCCACACGAAATCAGTTGGCTCGTAGGTAGGTACGCGGATTCGAACCCCGCGGCCGAACATCCTGGCTGAGTTTTTCCAAGGTTTCTCTGTTTCATCGGGCGAATGCCAAGATAGATCCAAAAAGCATTGGCCGCAACCCTTCCAATCCTTCTCCATCTTTATCCCAGTCAGAGTCGGCTAAAAGTCATTAGTACACAGTTTAAAATGACTAATATACCAGTAATCTTCTTTGTTATTATTCTGCCAACGCTAGAGTGAATATGCGTAGGATAAAACAATGACAGTACATTTTGATCAACGCAATTAATTGACAGACTGACCTTTATTAATGTAATATAACCAGACCGCCACAGAGTGGCAGAGATGTTGTTGAAAGATGTCTAATTTGTAGGTATCATTCCGGCATTTGCCTGGTGTGACTGAGGGGAAAACCCTGGAAAAGTCAGAATGTGCGGCCGCTGAGATCGTTCCCAGAACCTTCCGATGACCAAATGGATGCTCCACTGAGCTACGGTCGCTCGAAACAACCTACACTACAGTTGTTTGTTCATGATAATGAATACTTAATATTACAAAAAGGATATTTCGTTCTTGCACTGAATATAAACGAATTTCACGTTCATTTACGCATTTCTGTTCGCTTAAGTACATACAAACGCAAGATCCTAGCAATTATTATTAGTATTATTATAGTTGTTGTTGTCATACGTTCGAGGCTGAACGGGTAAACAGGAGAATAGCAAGGTGCTTCAGGCCTTGTATTAACACAAAACCTCTTCAGTTAGCACCTCTGCAATCACCATTCGACTGGCGTGTCTGTTGTCTGTGCCCTTGTTTGTTTATACGTTAGTTCGCGGTTTGACCATCTGCATTCGGAACTGAAAAGAGCTATACTTCTCAAACGGCAATGCCTCTGTTTACGTGGTGAAGATTTTTTTTCCAGAATGATAAATTCATACGGATCTAAAGCAAGGTTGCGGACAGTGTTGCCCACGAGACGAGACAAGACGAGATAGTGAAGTATCAGTGGAAAACGAGACGAGACAGAACTCTTGTAATATACATCTTTTCGAGACGAGACGCTCTCTGGACAAGACATTTTCGAGACAACATAAATCTCGTCCCATGAGCAACACTAGTTGCGGTAGTGTCTTTCATACACAGGATGTTCTATCATCCATTTAAACTACTGAAATGCTTGAAATTTGTACCATATGTTAAGATTCGGGTTAACGTAATGCTTCCATCACGCCAGGCGCAATAGCAATTTAATAGCGCCGACCGGGTAGTCGTGCGGTCTAAGGCGTTCGGCCAACGACTCGAAGCTGCCGTGTTTGAATCCCGGCAGGGGCATGGATGGTTGTTATTGTGAATTTAAACTAGAACCTGACGGATAATCGTGACGGGCCGAAGTCGAAAGTTACTAGAATAGCCCGTACAAAATAGTTTCGTAAGCACAAACTTGGAAAATAGCATGTAAACAAATTAGTTTCTATCGAATTACTACAATAAATATCTGCAATTGTTATGTCCCGCTGGGACCTTCCCTCCCCCCAAATAATTAAAGGACAACTAAGAAGTGTGAGAAAAAGCAGTGGTATAACTGTCAACATAAGTGCACAAATCATACCGCGAAACTCGAAATCACAGGTCAATTCCACGTTATTTGGTTATTTCATCTCCCTCAGCACGTAGGAAGTATGCAATTGTAGGAGAAGAAAGAGAGAGAGAGAGAGGAGGGAGTGAGGAAAATACTAATATGACGAAAAAGCACCATAATATGACTTCTCCCCAAATATCTGCAATGCTTTGTTTCAGGAAGAGAACATTTGCGTCTTCCGTAAACACAGAGGCGATATTTGGCCTTTTATCACTCCCGTCATAAATTTGTTTTTGACTGATAGCTGTGACAGGATCAACAACACCGTCGACAAATGCTGCTTCCCTACCAGCCCTGCCAGAATGCAATAATATTCTGTAGGCTCTCATTCTTTCGTAATATGTTACTTGCGTAATTAAGTGGTGCATAATCAGGCACGAATATTTGTGATTCAAACCATTTTCTTTCGTTTTAGTAGAGGAGAGCACACAGACGGAGTGAAACGTAAGTTAAGAGTAAAGTTCTCGATTATTATGTTTGGGATTCAATGAGAAATTCTGTTGGCAAATAAAATGTCAAACTGAACGGCTTGTAAAGCATTGGCTTTTTAAATTCAAAACTGTTATGAGTAATAGTATAACGGGCAATAAATGTACATATTTGCTTTAAAACAAAAAGTTTTCACTAAAATTTATATGGTTTTCAGCCATTACGTAGCGGTCTGGAGTTCCAGATCGGTTTTGTGGATGCGGTCTCAGCATATTTTTTTAAAAATTGGGATGGCAACTTCAGGTATGAGTCAGTGTCTCAATGTACAGTACTTTCCCCTATAATGTCGAAGAATTACTCCTTTATGGCCTTGAAACAATTTTGGTCTGACATACCAACGAATATCGAACCAGAATGTGACAGCAATTTAGCTTAACAATAGTAAGGCTATACAACTACGAATATTATAAAACAAAGGCGTTAATTACTAAGTGCATTATTCAAAATAGCAACTCGCATAAAAACAGATGTACACTTATTTATTCAAGCTTAATGTAATGAATTTACAGCGTATACGACGACATTAACAATATTTACAATAACTTTAAATGCTACAATACTGTGAATGCTGTGGAGAAGTTTATGTTTCTGAATATATTATTTTGACTTATGTCTCATCTCACAAATGTCGTTTTCAAAATACCTTTACACAAAACAGCTAAATCAATATACAAATATAAATAGGAATAAATTATAATGGCTTAACAATTAACTATAGTGTAAAACAAATATTCTATTTACTTTCTTACTTTATTTACTCCATATAAATCAGTTTCGTCAAGTGCGGATTCCAAGAAAATGTATTTTGAATATAGAGTGGAGCGTCAATTATCCAATGATCAATGTTATCCAATAATAACCGCCTGGTACTATTTTTCTCTTCTAGCCCCATGTAACACCATGGTGTAGACCGGGTAGGAAACTTTTCCTAATCATCTCTTTTGCATGGCATAGGGGCTAGAAATTTTCCCCAACCCACCCACCCTGCCTTTTTTTTCTGGTGTATTGTAAAACCAGCCCACTCCATATGTTTTTGTGTTCTTTTGTTATGATGGAATACCGTTTTGTTTATCCCACCCTCACCCCAGGAAACAAACCATCGCAGAAACACTGCCATCTCCGTACACTTCGAGCAATCTCGCCGAGGCAAAGGACACAAAAATGGATGGCAGTGAATCAGTGGCAAAAATGGATCTCCTCTGAGATCTGGAAACTTGGAAAGGCATATTTTTATGTAGCACTTACCACGTCAGGGTGGTTCTCGGATAAAATTGCTTGTTTGAAATTCTAGTGGAATCAGTGCTTATTTTCCGACATTTCAGTGAATCGGTTTTCTTTTCTCGCTCATTGTTTTACTTTCAAAGCCACGGTAATATTGCCTGAACGTCTTTAGTAATATAGTTATAGAAATGCATGTTTGGTTGTTGTGTGAAATGCAGTGTTACAGCTTCATAAGCAATATGAAGCTTCTTTCAGCTGGCGTATGAGTAAAGTAATGTCTCAGGATAACACAAGTTCGATTCACGTTCAGTACACGAATGTAGGTGATTATCTCAAAACAAAGTTCCTTTATTCTCTGGTTCTTTTTCTATTTTCATGAGGTCGTGATTTACACCTCTAGGACTCAGTGAGTAGGGGCTGAGCGTTTACTCTATTTACAGTTTTCCCCAAAGCATATGCCAAAGGCAACATTTTATGCCTTTAGTCAACTGCCTCAAGCTGCTTGAATCAGTCTTGCCCCAAATTTGTTAAATTTGTAAAATGTACCAAATCCTTTTCGGCAATGGTTTTTCGAAACCAAGGAGTTTTTTGTCTTCGAAATTTTGACCACCACCCATTGTTTTGATTCCTAGCACACTCGTTTGTTTTGCTTCCATTTAGAAGTTAATGTTCGCTTCATGAGATCGCAATCTGTGTTGCATGCAATCTTATTGCCGCCGTGAGGAAAGTTTTGGTTCATCTTAGAAGACACCTTTCATGTGTATGATTTTGAGGAACTGAGAATTTTGTCTCACTTCCCCCTTTTTGTGTTGCCCATTGGAATTGGTCGGTAACTTTAATGTGAGTCAAGTTTTCGTGACAGCCCAGTGTGTAGGTTGATTCCGGGACTCAGCATGGCTCGAATTTCGGTTCGAACTGGTTCGATGGATCTGCAGAACGGCGTAAGTCTTTCGTGCGCGATCATCAGCTGCGTTTTGGATTTATCTGTTGCAAGCGAACTCTTGTATCAGATATTCGTGTGAATGGGAGATCATTTTTTTAGCGGGAGAAGCTGAATAAGTCGGTGTCATCACGCATCTTGGGATACTGCGCTGGATCGAATATAGGCTGTTTTCACGTATTTTGACAGATTTCAATCGAACTTTGTCGAGTGATCCCTCAATTTTTGTCGACATTTTGGAATATTTTACTGAAAGTAGTGCTACAAATTGGTAAGTGGGGTAAGGTTTTCTCATTTTCAGAATCATTAAAATAGAAATAAGGACAATGTACTCCATGTATTTTGCAGGGTACTCGATCAGCATTGGGCTGCTGATCGACATAAGTGAAGCAGAATTATTTGCAGAGAAAGAAGACACAATCGTTTTGAATTATTTTCTCTATGTTCAGTACCTTGGCATCAGTGCATCGTTTGCCTTTTTCATTAGGTTTTTCTTTACTCTCATTCTATTCCCCCATTTTCTAGAACTTTTGTTGATTAAACAAAGGTAGGAATTTACTTGTGTAGGATCTTTGGTTGTATGAAGTCGAGTTTACGTGATCAGCGAAATAAAGATCACGTCATGTGGTATCGAGCACAAGACAATTATGCAACGTCGTCGTTTCCTGTTGTTGAGCAAGGTTTCAATCGTCAGGAGAAAGTTTCTTTACAGCGTGACGTAACGGACTGAAAGAATTTTCCGGCATTGTCATCAAGAATGACTATGCACAAAGAAAGAATTTTCATATGTCACAAGGGCATAAGAATGAGGTAATTAACTTTGTTCCGTTTGTAGTTCAGAGGATCTAACAATCAATCGATCATATGGTTGAAGATTACAGTACGTTTCCACGAGATTTAATTGTATGAGTTTAGCTGAAATAAAAATGGGAAAACTTAGGAAATTCCAGAGACGGCTTAAAGTGAAATCGAAATATGGTGTTTATGTTATTTTTGTTGAAACGTCATTCAAACACTTTTTGTATCTCATCCATGCACGGTTCCTTTAAAAACTCGTGTTCTGTTTGTCTCCAATGTACGTGAGGTTTCTTTGAAAACCATGTCCTGTTTTCAATGTTTTTAGCCTGTGACAATCGCATTCTTAGTTTTCTTCCTAATGTTTGAGCGATAACGCATAGTTTTTAAGAAATGTGCGCTATCTTGGAGTTGTGTCCCTAAAAACCTAATTTGACCACATGTATACTTTGGAAATAGAACGCTACATTTACGGTCTAAATATAACACAGAATAATTGAATTGGTCCCGTTCAATAATTCCGTTACGGCCCTTAGCGTATCCATTTTTTTAGAAAGATGACGTTCTGATCCAGCACCGCCAGATTTACCAATCATTATAAGCATACAAGCAGGCCTGCTTCGGTTTATGTTTCTGTGGATACTAGTTATCATAAATGTAAGAAATATATTAAGAAGGCTAAATCACCACCTAAGTGCCACTGATAGTAATATCGAACACGACATCGTCGACCTCGATAGCTACCCAGACCGACAGACCGATCCCATGGAAATTGCCATTGAGATAGGAACGTACGTAAATTACCAACCAGCGACTTACTCAGACATAAAAGTAACCTCCCCTCAAAAGTCCGGGAGCGCCACTAGAAGTATCCTTCTTATGTAATTACAGTCATTCCATGACATCTAGTCAACATAGGGGTTTACATTCAGTGAACCGTACTTTTAGTATTAAAAATACTCGACAAAAGAATCTTCCCCCCGGAGTATCCTTCCTGCGACCACCCGCTTTGTGTTAATATTCCTCAGTCGCACCAGACGAATGCAAGAATAATACTCAGACTCGAAGGAAGAAAGTCCGAAGTCATCAATCTATTAAAACCACATTTATACAGAGATCGTTAGATAGGTAACTCGAATTTATTTCCTCATTTGGCGCTATTTTAAGTATTAACCGAAATATCGGTTTTCCTGACACAATCGGTACCAAATTTACCTTCACAATCGATGCTCTCTACTGTATATACTGACTTCTTATGAAGAGGGACTTTGTACATAAATGTCAAGTAAATATAATCTCTATTTGCACATCAATGTCTAGGCTTAATTTGTTTAGACTTCATATAATAACATACCTGAGTATGAACATTGAATTACTTAGATTCGATGACGGGACGGGCGTAAGCCATAGTGCTGTTACCGCCCATAAAATTCATTTTAACTTAGATTCAATGAAACGAGCTAAAATTGTGTGGATACAGATTAAAATGTTAACATGGTTTTCCAATTTCTTTCAATAGTATAACTTTTATCGACGTCATAAACAATACACTACTAATGTATCGATCTGTAGAAATGCAAATAAACCCAACTGAATTGTGACACTGCTCATACGATATATGAGGAAATTCGTGCAGAAATGGTGTAACCCACATTACATATTTGGTTAACAAAAGGAACCGCAAGGTATACGTACATGTTAAATCCTGTATAATTGAAAACAAAACTATTTGAAGGAAAGTAGGGTGATATTTTGGCATATAAATCTTTGTTCTTTTTTTGAATTTCAATTTTAAAAAAGTATCAAAATGCAATAGTATTTTACACTATTTCTGGACCAAGATATTTTCCATATTTGTTACTCAATTAAATTTTTATCCGTACACCTGGAAAACCAATATGGTTTAAATAATACTGCCATGATATTATCAAGAATCAAATATTGGTTTGAGTCTTTTTAGAATAGTAAATATACTGATTCTTAATAACGTTCTAATTTTGGTAAATGACTGGAGAGATTAAAGAACAATTATCATGTACAAGTGTAAACAAAACACTACTATTCAGGTACAATATTATAGAAGAGTCTCAAGGATATCCCCAGTTCATGATGATTATTCGTTCATATATCTAAATGTAGTAGTAGATTTTTACTGAACAATAGAACAAATACGCCTTCAGGGAAATATCCGCCCCCAGCTTCTGATATATAAATGTATTATTATCTTGGAAAACAAGAGATAAAGGTGAAATCATTTAGTCCATTTTTTGAGGACTGAATATCAAACAAACAGGAATACCTACAAATATGACTCATGTAATTCCCAGTAAGCATACATATGGATGAAATTACTTAAAAGGTCAATTGCTCTTTCCCTACATATTATTCTTACCCCACTTCTAAAGCCAAGAGCTTGCATGTGTTTTGAGAAGGAATAATAATTAATAAAAACATAAATACATTTAATAGCATTGGAAGAGACAACAGCACCTCTCGAAATACGAATCTTAGCCAACTTCTTTTCATATACTACGGATTATGATTAGTTGACAATATATAACAATGGTAATGTAGTGCATCTGCATGGATCAATGTACTCTATAATGCACTTAACACTCGCGACACACGAAGACAACATATTGAAATTTTCTATACGCAACGATATATTTAGAATATATAATCGCTATTTGGCACGAAAATAAAATATCCCACATTTATTGGTATCAATAGCACATATAATATTACAGATAAAACTCTTAAAATTAATCATAAGATATACAGTATTAGAAAGAAAACTCTTATATTTGCAAATAAAATATATAGAATTTTATATAAAAAATTCTTACTATTAAGAATAAAATAAATAGTATAACAAGAAAAGCGATGAAATTCCATTAATAGTACACAGTATCGTAGCCATGTAGAAAATATTTTGTTACATACAAAATATATAATAATTCATCCACAAATTATATTCTTTTACTCGAAAATACGCCAACACGTAAACATGACACAGTACGTAACGTAAGCAATAGCCAATACATAATTGAAACCAGAATATTTTGTTTCATACGTGCACATAACGAAGTATGTCAACTAATTTCTAAATAAATAATTCAAAGTTAAGAAAATATGTCATGCGGTGCAGTATATGTATTCCAAATAACTCATTCAATTATTACGAGTATGTTTATAAAAATGTCAAAGAAATGTGATAACTTCCTATTGAAAAGTTCATGTTGACTTATTAATGACTTACACTCTCCACCTTCCTGACTATGTACCAAACACGATACCTATTTAAAAAGTATCAATGGCAAACGAGATCACAAACGTATATAGTGGCTCGTGTAATACGATTTTGATGGTTGGCCAAACACTGCATGCGTGAGCTGTCTCAAGGTCATCCTTTTTTTCATTCCATCAATTCTTCCAACAACGTCCACTCGGCCTGAGTCAATTATCTAAATGTCTTCATCAAATCCAAATTACAAACTTCGGTCATTACAAATGACCACAACAAACTATCATTAAGTAAAGATGTGGCAAAGAGATAAATAGTGAATTCTTTAAATTTGTGCCAACATCAGCAATAGAAACGTATGCTCATGTAGCAAAAAAACTTTTCCATATAGCATGAGAGGTCACACCGTATCTGTGATACGGGTTCCGTTCAAGTGTTGTTCATATCTAATAGGAACACGATATGGAACACGGGATTGTGTTCTCGGTACACAAATGGTGAATATTTTCCTTATTCGTGTCTCACGAAACGATTTTATTTGTTTATTCAGCTTAAGTGTTTCAGATATACATTATCTTCTCTATATTAATATGTAGTTACACGATCACAGCAACCGTCGCACCACACTTTTACCGAACTATCAATTTGGGCGTTCGTACATTTTCAAACGCGTGGTTTAATATCGAACTACACATTTACGTAATTAGTTTAATAAGCCAAGTGGGCGCAGTTCTTCTTTCATACAACGGCAAAATTATATGATCGTTCCGTAGAGCGTAATTATATTTCTGTATGCTTTATTCTTTATAAATTTAAAATATTATTGTCTCAGATGACTCATAGAAATTGATATCATTAAAATTTTCAACTTAGTGAGTTTCCAAATCTACGTTTCAATTCCACTCCGGTTCAAATGATGATCCAGGTGTCTCACAACAATGTGATTAAATGCTTATCTGTGATTTCATACTTAAGCAATAATTTTTTAAAAAACTTACTTTCAGTATTACTTGTAGATTTAATATTAAAATTGTGCGAAGTGCCGAAGATGTTTCCAATTACCTTCTCGAAAACTACATTAATTTTCACAAATATAAAACTTTTAGCCCGTGTGAATATTCATATGAGTTTTTAAGCTACTTTTATAGCCAAACGACTTTCCACACTCTTTACAGGTATTCAATTTCACACATGTGTGAGTTACCATATGCCTGTTCAAATCAGATTTCCAACGAAATAACCTTCCACACTCTTCACATGGAATTGATGAGTCTAAACCTTTGTGAATAATAATAAAATGATCTTTTAAGTTACTTTTGTGGCGAAACGACTTACCACATTCTTCACATCTATACAATTTTAAGTCTGTATGGATTATCAAGTGATCCTCTAAGTGACACTTGTGGGAAAATAATTTTCCACAGATTGCACATGTATATTTAAAATTTTCATGAAGTTTTAGATGTCTCTTTAAATCGCCTTTCCGTGCATATGAATTACTGCACTTTTCGCAGTTGTATAATTTGATTCCTGTGTGTCTTAATAAATGAGTATGTAATTCATACTTTCGAGCAAACGACTTTCTACACTCTTTGCATTTAAACAATTTTATACCTTTGTGGATAATAATTAAATGTTGGCTTAAGGTATCTTTCCGGCCAAATGACTTACCACATTGTTCACATCTGTATAATTTTAGTCCAGTGTGAGCTACCGAATGTCTTTTCAGGCTCTCTTTTCTGCTATACGACATACCACACTCTTCACATGTGTACAATTTTATATTTGTGTGTGTTATCATGTGAATGCCTAAAGAACTTGCTTGGCGAAATGATTTTCCACACTTTTCGCATGTATATAATTTAACACCTTGGTGAATAATAAAATGATTTCTTAAGCTACTTTCGCGTCCAAACGACTTACCACATTCTTCACATTTATACAATTTCAAGACTGTGTGGCTAATCATGTGACTCTTTAAATAACTTGCTCGGCCAAATGATTTTCCACACTCTTCGCATTTAAATAATTTTAAACCTTTATGAATAATCAAATGTTGGTTTAAGGCACTTTTCCGGCCAAACTTTTTACCACACTGTTCACATGTATACATTTTTAGGCCACTGTGAGTTACCACATGTTTCTTTAGGTTCTCTTTCTTCATAAACGACTTACCGCACTCTTCACATTTGTATAATTTAATACCTGTGTGAGTTACCGAATGTCTGTTTAAGGCACTTTCGTTGCAAAATGGCTTATCAATCTCTTGGTATGTATTTAATTTTACATTTATCGGAGTTTCCAAAGACTTATTTCCATGAAATGATGTACTTCCAATCCGTTTCATAGAGCTCCTGCTGCGAGGAGAAAGAGTCAAAAAGAAGCTAAAAATTATTTGCAATGATAATTAAATAGAAGACGTTAATAAAAAATTAGAATGATCATTTTTACTTTCATCTAACAAACTCAGGATTCATATACAACTCCGTGCTGACAATGTGTGTATGTTTCCCCGCATGTTCCTGTCCGGACGAACATACAGTTCGATATCCACCTTATTGGGACCAAACAAATGTCGGGACATGCTTTGGTGTCAACAAGGAAATAAGCTTATCGCCGTTTACTAATGATGTCTTTAGTGTTGTCTTCAAGTTTCACATTTATAACAAGATTAACAGAATTACCTCAACTTTCGTGTTTCCACACTTGAACTAGTATGTGTCGATAATGGTTTTTATGCAGCATATGTTGTGACCGGAACATTCTGTGGAGGGGAATTTGCTACCTCGGTTTTACCTACTGCTTGTTGTTATCGTATTCAGGGGTGGCCAGAATGGGTGATAAGAGCTATTACGGCATAGTGTTGTTGTCGATAAACGGAAAATACTTCTTCGCAGCTTTAAACCAATGAGTTGTGGAACATTGACTTGCTACAGAAAACAAATTAGCGCACGGACAATTAAAACATTTGCCCTAATGTATTTCAATTTCAGTGCACAAAGTATGGGAAATAGCTTTAGTACTTGAGAGGCGAGCTAAAAATATTTTAACACAAAACGAGATATAAATTGTTGGTGATACTATCTTATACAAAGGGCGATACGATCTTATACAAAGAAGACACGTTTCAGGACATATTTATCACATTAAAAAAGATGTGTTTTTCAAAAATGAAATATGATTAGCTTTGGGGCTAAAGGCAAGTATGACGGATGAATTCACATAAATATTTGCGAAAGATGAGTCAGCTTAACAAATTCCAAAGTTTTAACCAAAACATATATTTCAACACAGTTAATGATTGAAATGAGTGTCGCGAATATGAGTTCTTAAACATAAGAATGAAATAATATTGGCAATAGGCAAACATAGATAATAAAATCTAACATGATGTTTTTATTCATATAACTTCCTGAAAGAAATGTTTCCTGTAAAACTTTCATTATGTCTTGTTAAGTCGAAACATGTCAATATTTTGTCAAGAGATCATTGTTTATGTTATAGCTCGGTATTTAGTTGCTTTTATCTCGAAATTACGTTTGTTTCAAAATTATTTCAAAATAAACTTTTGTGTGTTAATGAGATGAATTTTCCACTTAAAATATTACCAATAATTTTGCACCGACTTCTATTATACGTGTTTACAATCCACTGTTAAAAATACTTTCTTAATATTAAGGAATTATGATTCATCGTTAAGAAATACATTTTCTCACCTGTGCACCGAGTAACTTTTCCTTCAATTTGAGGATGTGCTATTATCAAAATCTCAGAAGAATTTTAAAAGCCAGAAAATATTCTAGTTTTGGGAACAATTTTTTTTTTTCATTTTTCTGAGGAAGCGTGAATTGATTTAAAATTGAGGATTCTAATTTCTGAGAAATCCTGTCTCAAATGTAAAAAATCGGTTGCTCGCAAAGAAATTATAAAAAAAATGTCTCAAAATCTAGTATGGTTGACAAGAAATGAACCCTTAAATAATATAAAACAAGTCGCATTAGCAGGAAAAATAAGAAAACCTAATAAATAAGTCAGTGGAATTATCTCATAACTTTGAAATATCCCTCTTTTCAGTTTTTCTAGCATATATACATCTGTTTCAGATTACGTCAATTCACTATGAGTGAGGCTTTCTAAAAAAATATTTTTTTATATTGAGCAGCACGAAATAATAAGAAGCACTTTCATTTAAACAAATATATCACGAATGGTGACAAGTACCTGAAAATACAGGGAAAACCGTTTCTTGCCATTACAGAAAAAGGAACCCAGACAAGTGATTCCCAAGTAAGTCCCGCCAGGTTCTAATAACGAAAATACTACATAATCCTTTCGATTTGCATCTGGGCAAGAACGTTGTCATTAAAAGTCACCATATGTGTCAAGTGTTTTCATTTATAAAACAAGTACGTGGTAGCTACTTCACCAAAAGCATAACCAATATTCAGAACAGTCATTTCAACATTTTCTAAGGGACCAAAATTTTACTGAAACTTATTTCTATTTTTATATATATATATATATATATATATATATATATATATATAATGGAAGTGACGGCAAATTCCCCATATTTTCGAATTTGCTATCTTCACCTATTCTTTGTTTTATAACAGAGTCTACAGATGTTAGTGGTGTTAGTACAAACATGGCAAAAGAAATGTTCTTATACACCCACAATTCTCGGTAATACGTATGCGCAGTCTAGTCACCTATTGAAGGAAAACGAATGGTTCATCGAATTTGATTCTTATTCCACGTAGTTCACAAGGAATCTTGAAGATATAGTGCATCATAAGGAGTAGCCAGTTTGTGTGTGTTATATGTTTGTATTGTTCACCCCAAGTTTGAAAGATGGTTAGTGCGTACAATTTCGCCTTCAGAAACATACTGTCCTTTTATTAAAGGCAATTTATAATTATTTTATCTGAAGTGGGACTTTGAACTCAAATAGTATAGACACATCTAAAAAATATGCATTCATTTTTTTCTACAGTATATTTTATGAGCAAGGATTACTTCATTTTAATATCTTCTGCCAATTCATATATACATACAGACAGATAGATAGATATAGGGTGGGTAGAAATTAATTGTCATTAGTATAGGAACGAATGTTACTTATAGGAAGGAAGAAAAATGTCCTTTGAAGAAATTTCGGAAAATGTGTAGTTTGGAAGCTACAACCATTCAAATTTAAGGGGCGGCATCGTCACAAATGAGGTCATATCTCGACAAGGAATGACGTGGGCAGGGTCGGTTTAGTAAATCACACTCAAAGTACCCGATACATCTACTTAGGCAATGTTGTGTGACGGAAGGGTTGGTGCACAGATACGATTCTCAACCTAAGAATTTCATTGACAAAGAATTAATTGATTTAATAAGACAGGCATAAAAATCCTTACTGAGCTTCATTCCGCAATCATGAGTATAGCTTAAATAGATGAGGCACAGATCTACTGTTTGGGTAGTTACAAGTATGAAGTTCCAAAGTTCACTTTCCCATGCTTTCGGCAGCCAGTAGCTCCAAAACTATCTACATTTCGAAAATTTGTCACTTGAAATTTCGTCTTGTTTTGATGTGAGAAATCACCTCCCGAAATTTGTCGGCTGTTTATAAACACGCTTTATAAGCTGAAGTGTCAAAAGTCATGGGATAGCGGGAGGGAACTAGTTGCCTGAGCGTTACAAAAAACCGGTTGAACGGCCTGAAGCATTTCCAGTGTGGTCAGTTTGACTTCTGCAGTGCAGTGAAACATCGTGGAACCTGACGGGAATTGTTAGCCTTTGAGCGCAGGATAATTGTTGCTTGAAGAATTGTCACACATATTCGGAAATCGTCGGGACATTTAACGTTACTGACCCGACAGTGTCAAGAGTGGATCGTAAGTACCGTATTGGAGGCATTACTACTCACCAGGAACAACGCAGCGGCTGCCTAAGGGTGCTGAATGACTGCAACCGGCTACGTCTAGGTAGACTCGTCCGGGAAAACAGAGAAGCAACAGTGGTTTGACAGCAAGAATCAACGCAAACACGTTCCAGGAATGTGTCTTAGAGACCAAAACTTGTGCCGCTAATAATCGCTGCCCAACGGCGGCGGCGAATCACACGGGTTCGGAAACATGTGATTGGGTGTAAGGGACTGGCAACATGTAGCGTGGTTAGATGAGTCAATGAGTAAAGTTTCCGATGACGTAAACGTTTCAAACATTCACAGAAGACCATATATTATAAATGTACAATACTAATCACAACTATACAGTATACTACAAGAACAAGAGGAGAGAGGAAGCCCTCAAGTTGCATGTATGTGTTTGTGTTCTGTGCCGTCCTTGTATTTTCTTAAGTGTTTTCTTTCTTTGTAAAAAATAAGCAATAAACAAACAATCATAAAACAATTAGCAACAAGGCTCTGAATTACATGCGGATGTCAGACTCAAGAGAAGTGTCCCGCAACCACTTCCTTCAACAATATAGAGGAACACAGGGAATGATCGAACCGTTCGAACACCAGTGATCCAACTATTCCTAGGGCCTAGGTTTCTAATAACGTACAAAGAAATTTAATATATTTACGTGGTCCTGTCCTCAATTTATTGTAGTGATATAGTGAGACATGGAGCCAATATTTTGGTCGGTGGACGTGAACGGAGAACGTTGAATTTAAAGGTCTTTAGGCAACTTTGGCTTAGTCCACCTGTGAAAGAGTATTTTTACTCTTAGTATCAATAGAGGAATATTTGTTGCGATTCTTTATCGTACATGACCAGAATGTGATTCTGAAAGAAGCAGACACAGCTAGATTTTCTGAAGCGTCAGACGGACGTGTTGATTTAAACATACTTCTATAAGTTCATATGGCTCTACACAATACTTGAATCGTAGCTCCAAGAACGAAATAAATCCAAAAATCTTTTTCGTGGAAAATTAACAAAAAGTGGATGATATTTTTATTATTTCTTGGGACGAAATATTGAGAACGGTCTTCTGATCCTTCTGTACTGCTCAGACAGATTCCTGGTATTGTAATTTTTTCTTGTAAAATTAGAAAAATGGAAATTATTTCCTTCCTCCAACTGATACAAAGCGTCTGCGCAGTTGTAAGTGGTAAATTACCAGGAAAAATTACCACGAAAATGAAGAAAATCTCAAGAAAAATCTTCAAATGAATGTTATTTACAAGAAATGTATGCACAAAGAACTATCAAGTTAGAAGTAAGTAATAAATTCAGAATTTTTCATTCTCCCAACCGACAGAAATTTTGCGCTAGGAATGAACAAAACTGCTGTTACTCCGTAGCAATGATAGCAATAATTGCTACGTGCAAATCTCTGTTAAAAATAGAGGTTTAGGCAAAACTATTTAAATGCGAGTTATATATTCCCGACTGTGAGAAAGCAATGGAAAACACTATTTTAGACTAACTTAGCCAGACTTTAACTGTATCCTGAATGTGTGCAGTAGAGTGATGGATTAAGGTGGTTGATACTATAACTGTTAGAAAATTATTGTATACAATTATCGGAACTTAAACTAACTGTTGGAGAGGTAACAATATCAAAACAAATAAATCAGGTTAGTATGAAGCGGTGAGTACGTTGGGGAGTGAGTAGCGTAATTGTTTCACGCTGAATTACTATAATATTCTAACCGTGATTATATACAGTGTGTTTAAGAACTACAGCGACAAACTTGCGGAGCGGATTCCTCATACCAACACTATAATTCCTCTGACAATTTTCGAAATGGGCATAGTTTCGGAGCTGCAGGCGCCGAAAGCTTGGGAAAATTAAATTTGAAGCCTCATATTTCTATCAGCACGAACAGTACAGCTGATGCGGCATGGCAGCGTCAAAGACTTTTAAATCTGTACTATCCAAAAATGCATATTTCAAAATTCCCCAATGGGCGCGCAAGGGAATTCCGCAAAGAAATTAGGGGATTTTCAGAAATTCTCTGACGTAAAGATGGGTCGAAACGAGCATAAATGAGACGGTTTTCCAAAAGGAAACAATAATTCGTTTGCTCCAAGTCGATATCTCAAGTAGATTCCATATACCGAATGATTATATTTTCTAAGACGTGGTTGCATAGCCAGTAGGCGTGAAAATTGCATAATTTCACCGAACGTTTTATTTATTTGATATCAGAGAGAATGAATATCATTGCCCAATTGGATGCTGTGAATGATGTATGTGTACTTTGAACCTCATAAAAGTGATGTAAAATAAAAAACTGAAAACGAACGAGTTCCGAACCAAGAACCCCTCAATCACAAGTCGGGAACAAACTAGGAGACGGAGCTATCTAACAACTAGTGATTTCCCATAGCTTTATATATCACTTCTGCAAACGCTTAACAGACGCCACTAAATACGTAGTGTTCGCACGTCATAAATATCTTCTCCGTAAACAGTCCTCTGTCCTTTTTTGTTCCGTTGTCAGCACTTTTGTTTCTTTAGAAAAAGGAAACAATGCGTTTTGCCCTTAGCAAGCTTCTAAGAAAAATAGCAGTTAGCGTCGGCGAGTAGGGGCTGCGCTGGTTTTTCCCCTGTGCTACCAAGTCGCAAACTGACGGCGGCCCGGAATATGGCCTAGCGACCAAAGGTCACTTATGGGTCGGCAGCAACCTTCCCCTAACTACTGGTGAGGTCCCCGACGCCAGACTGACCAAAATCTCCGCCTTGGTCGGTATTTGGCTTGCTGCGCACATGCCTGCCCATTGCCGATCCAAAAAATGTAAAGTTATAAGAAACTAAATTTCAGCAAGGCATATAGGCAAACTTGTCAGCCTGAATCGATGATGAAGCGAGAATTGGCCAAATGAAGTAAGTGGGAGCAAACACGAGAACCCCGAGAAAACCCATGAACATAGTCTGAACACACCAAAGACTACATGGCACGAGCCACTAATGAACCGAAGATCCGATGTACCACAGAGAAGCACTTTACTACTGAGCCACCGCGGCCCAAGTTTAATTGGAAGTTGCATGGCTAGTGCCACTGTTTCCATTTGTGCTTTTCTTGACTTTCGGGCTTGTGTTCACTATATCTTCCTCCCCCCCCCAAATTCTTCTCCCGAATCTGCGTCTATCCCTGATCTCCTGGCTTTGATCATTCAGCTAAACAGGAGAATATTTGGATAAGTCTGAAGCAGTGAAAAATGACATTGAAAATTATATCATTGTTTACTTCGTGATTTTCCAATGGAACATCAATGCTCTGTTCAACGTGTGGGGTGAACGCGCACCGGCACGAAAAATTATGTTTAACTGGGTACGGTGCATGATATCAAAAGTGAGAAGAAACGTGTGAATCCGGCGTCAGCAATGATTATACAGCAACATCTGAATTTCCTACTGCAATTCAAACTGCCGAAAAGCAGTGAATCAACGCGTCACGTCCGATGGATAATAATGGCAAACGGGTCTAGGTCCAAAACGACACCATGATTCATATCAATCTGAAAATAAGCAAAATTCGTGCATACTTTGTTCCCCATAGCATGACGGAACAACACAATGATTCACTACACAGGGCTACAAGTTAACGATGAGTTTCAATTGTTAGAACTCAACCAGTCTCCCTGACAACGTTGGATCTTGTCATCTAGTAACAGATTGTTGCACTAATCGTATGTTTCAAATGTCCACTATACAAAAACTACATAACTATTCCAAATCAATTCCGGACCCTTATTACAAAGATGAAATTGAAATTGTACAGAATGTTTATTGTGCCGGTAGTACTTTATTGTTTGTTACATTTGGAGTAGGACCGTAGCAAATAACCATAAATTGTGTTTGTTTGAAAATATTGCTTTGGGAAAGGTATACGGACCTAATCAGGACGAGAAGGCCGAAGTGGAGAAAACTCTATGAGGAAGAACTTCACATATTATGAAAATCGCCCTTATCAAAAGAGCATTGAAATCGCGACAAATAACATGGACAGGACATGTAGCACGGATGGCGAAAACAAAGAACTATGGTTGGTAACACTGAGAAGCCACTGGGGTGAAAATATCAAAGCGAACTTTGACTGGTAAATGTTCGTGAGCAATACGGATTTGACATAATCCAATGCGGAACAATTGTTGTTGTGACGATGGACTTGAGTATTGTAAGCCATAGCGTTAATTAGATATAAAGTACGCTCAGCTAATATCACATGGCCTCAACGTACGTCAACTAAAGAAATTTTCTCGAATTGTATGGTTTTTACTTGAATTCGATCATTCCAGATGCAAGTATGAAGTCAGACCTGATTATTTAGGCACTAAATATAATTGCTTACTTACGAAATCTCGGACAACTAACGTCAAGTAAGAGAAAGAGGATGTATCGCATGCTTTTCGTTTAAACGGAGCATTATAACAAGTGTGAATTCAGCTCTCAGCATTTAGGGGACATAAATAACTATTATACAGATGTTCTCGGGATATCAGCCAGGTGAAGTCCGACGATAGAGCCGACGTTTCAAGAACAGACATTGTTCTCATCTTCAGGGCAAGTATACTGAGACCAGTTCATGTGTACTATATATAGTAACGGTAGGGGGCGGAGCTTAAGAATCTGTGTCTCTGATTGGTTGGCCTATAGCTTGACGCTGATTGGTCGTTTTCATGTATGTTTTCTTTATGACTGGTGTCCAAGTCCGACTAAGTTGAAATCCTGTATCTCTGTTGACATTATTACGTTCTTGTAGTATGGCAAGAGATTCTTTTATTATCCTATCCCAGTAATTGGAGCTCTTTGAGATAATTTTAGTGTCAGAGAATAAAATTCTATGTTTTTCTGTTATGCTGTGTTCTGCCAGGCCTGATTTCTCCGGATAAAATAGCTTGATGTATCTTTCATGCTCCTTGCATCGATGTTCTACTGTCCGTCCTGTTTGTCCTATGTATGTTTTTCCGCATTCACAAGGAATGCAGTATACTCCTGGTGTCTTAAGACCCAAGTCGTCCTTAACTGGACGAAGTAGGTTTCTGATTTTTGACGGCGGTCTATGAATGGTTTTGATGTTGTGTCTCCTCAGGATTCTAGCAAACTTTCCAGAAAGTTTACCAGTGTAGGGCAGGACTGCAATATTGACTGGATCTTCAGCTTCTGGGGTGGTCTTCTTCTTGCTGGAAAAGGTCCTTTTTAGGACCAAACGAATGTCATCTTTCTTGTATCCATTCTGCAGTAAGGTCTTCTTGAGATGTGTCTTATTCTCTGACACTAAAATTATCTCAAAGAGCTCCAATTACTGGGATAGGATAATAAAAGAATCTCTTGCCATACTACAAGAACGTAATAATGTCAACAGAGATACAGGATTTCAACTTAGTCGGACTTGGACACCAGTCATAAAGAAAACATACATGAAAACGACCAATCAGCGTCAAGCTATAGGCCAACCAATCAGAGACACAGATTCTTAAGCTCCGCCCCCTACCGTTACTATATATAGTACACATGAACTGGTCTCAGTATACTTGCCCTGAAGATGAGAACAATGTCTGTTCTTGAAACGTCGGCTCTATCGTCGGACTTCACCTGGCTGATATCCCGAGAACATCTGTATAATATTCGCCGCCAGGAAAGCTTCAATTCTTATTATAAATAACTATGTTTGGTACTTTAAAATCAACTAACATGAAGATGCCACAACTAATGAAAATCAATCGAATGCACGATTTCAAATTGAATCGTATCGTTCTAAGTACAAGTGTGAAGTTAGGCCTTGGCAAGTGGGTACATTATACAAATTACGGTAAACTAACATCAAGATGGTGCCAACTAAAATAAAGATGGCCTCCACTAACAAACGCATACCAAGTGACGTATTTTTCGTTAGTTTCTAAGTATACACTTACTCGAAAAAACAACCTATATGTTACAGACGGCAAATATATTATGGAAGTACGTCAAAATATTGCATTTCAATTAAGTAAAATTACAGAGCATCCATGCTTCGTTCAAACGTTCCAGTCTCGCAAGTCCCAACTTCATGAAATTCGGAAATCGTATATTTTGTGCCATGATCTCAGATAGCAATGCGTGAAAAAAGGACACGCTATTAGAGTAATCTTCTCGATGTAACAAACAGACGTCTAGTCTGAAACTGCATTGGTCGCAGTTACTGCCAACACCAAGTTTTAAGGCCAAAGTATCACTTAAATGCTAACTCATCTAAATATGCAGAACACTTGCATCCTAATAGTAAAATTTTAATAATTATCAAAAAACGATCTGCACGTTGGTGTATTGGGGAATCGCTCAATGCAAGACTCCAAAATCTTAAGTACCTTCCTGCAGCTCTTAACGGTATATTGACTAGCGGAAAGATGATGTGGGACAGAAGTTCATATGCTTGTAAATGAGTACCCCGCAGACCTATACGTTACCTAACTACCAAAAACATTTTCTGAGGAGCAACTGCACATTTAGTCGTTGTAATGTGATCTCTGTGTTAGAATTTCTTCCTCATTTTTGTGTGTGCGGTGCGGTTCTACAACAGAAAGTCACGCAGAAATAATATTCATGAAATTTGCGAAGGTTTTACTGACTTCCTAACACTCAGTCAAAACCAGAGAACAAGCTTATGTGATGTTTAGGAGAATTATGCATTTAGATATTAAAAAGTTTTACGCATCTATAGAATATCCCTGTTAAAACTACAAAAAATCAATGTACAAAACGTGCCATTAAGCGAGATTCAGATTAAATGAATACTAACCAACTGTTAACTCAAAAGCAAGATTAAAATGACTAAACCACTGAAATTTCATGCAAAGCGGAAATAATTATTTTACCTTATTTCTTTCGAATTCTGAAAATCTTCATTTCTTGTGTTCGCCGAACCCAGCTTTGATTGAAACGAGCCAAACCCAGGAAAAGAAATACGTTTTAAAACAACGACTGGATTCAAGTACTTGTTTCTCATTTCTGGTGAGGAAGTTGTTGACCCAGTTTCGGAACAGTTGGTCGATATTAGCTCTTTTACCTCCGGCAGATCATTTTCAGTAATGGAAGTATTTTCTTCCGTATATAAAGTTGATTCTGAATATTGAGAGAGATCATCCATAAGATTGGCTCTCGATTTGACCTTCAATTTCGGTACCAAGTTCACCAATACATCGTTCGATTTTTCATCTACTTTGAGACTGCTTAAAGGATGTGACCTCATCTCACGTTTAGGTTTCAAAACAATGTTTGTAGTTCTATTTATAGTTGTAGAATGGATAGCGCCAATATTCGAATAATCTGCATTAGAGTCTTTACATTCCAAACGTTCCGATTCCGGCTCCTTTCTTACCAAGACCTTTTGTAAAGTTTCTGTTGCATTATCTAATTCTAAAGAATTATGTTTACTATGCTCCGCATTAATTGAAATAAGCGAAAGAGATTCAACATTAGCATCCTCCTCCATTCTCCTAAGGTTCTCAGTCATTTCTCCGTTGCATTCAGTATACGTCAGGATTTCCCTAACACCCAATATCTTGGTCTTCCTCCACAATTACATTTCCATCTTTTTATCGTCACAAATGATGAAATTTCCTGGAATGAAAAGAACTATTAGTCGCTATTATCACTGTCACAATTGTTTCGTGATTAGCAGTAAATATTAAGTATGTTCTAAACTGTTGTTTCCATTACGAACAATAATAATTATTGAAATATGGAATACACTACTATTTGTCATGCAATAGACAATATATCGTAGATCGAACATCTAATAACATCGTTATAATATATCGAAGATCTTAGGGTAAAACATCAAATCAAATTATAGAAATACGTCACGTTTGCGCATCCTACTTATACTAGATTGTATCAGTATACAACATTACCTCATTCAAACGAGATTTATCTATCGGCTGTAGCTCAATGCTAGACCGATACCTTAGCATTCGGAGAGTCATGGGTTCAACTCGAAAGGCCCATCATGTGGACTTTTTTTTTCTGTGATACCAGGCAAATGCTGGGATGGTACCTACAACTTAGGCACTGGTCGTCACTTACCCGCATGCTTTTCCGCCCCTATCCCAACCTGAGCCTTAGATACATAAAGGCCATAAATAAAATTAAGTTAAAACTGTTTATGTAAATGGGCGTAAAAGACAAAAAGCAAAGAAATCGCGAAAGGAAATCTAGTATTAAATAATAATACTGGAGTATATGATAACTGGAACTAAGGGAGAATGAGTTCCACATAAAGGAACTCAACAATCTTTATGTAAAGTTGTTTTCATCTGGTGAATATTAATCTTCCGTATGTGATTTTCCATCCCTAAAAGATTGTAAAAAAATGTTGCTATCAATTATCAGAATGTGGTTTCTACATTTTACTTACAGGGGAACTGTTCTAACTCAGAGAACGGTTGCGTTTCAAGACTTAAACCCAAGATATTGCGGGTTTGCTTTCTTGTAAAACAGCCCTAGCAACACATAGAAGTCATTATCACGTTTTACGAAGCAAAGAAATTGTTCAAAATTACGTGAAAATGTGTTAGATTATACTGAAATGTCACAGTCGAATAAATGTCTTTTAAATGACGACTGTTATTAATCCTCAACTAACGTTTCAATCATCTGCCTATTGGAAGCGTATGAGTAAGTTATACAAAAGTTTAGGATGATGATGTTCACGTGTCGTCGATCTGTCGTTGAAGCAATGACGGCATATTTCTCACTACTATTAAAAGTACCTAACGACGTCATTGTCCCTCGCTTGACTTCTTGAAATTTAATGTCTAACAAATAAATTGACATACAAATAATTGGATTTAACGTGTCTTTGCTGTATGGGAGGTAATGCAAAGCCCAGAGAAATTGTAGGTCTCGCTAAAAGAACTGTATCGCTTCTTGATTCACAAAGAACATTCTAAGCAGCACAGAGTAGAGTGTCGCCACTTGGCAGAACTTTTTCTTTAATCTGAATTTAATTCCATCCTGAGCTGTGATTAATCGAAACAGGTCAGGTAACAGAACGACCGTGTTCTGATTGGTCGTTGTAGATCACGCGACCCACGTTATAGTTTTTCGTACCCTTTTACGGTGCATATTAGAACAACAATGAATTGAAAATACGACGTAACCGAAATTCCTGTTCTCATATACGCATTTAAAAATTAAAACAAATACAAACACACACTAATATAACTTAGCCTAATAACCTTGCTAAAATTTAATGTTTTGACCTAATCTAGAGTATATATATAATAAATAAATCACAGCCATATTCAATCCACTAGTGGATGAGGCCTCTCCCCGAAGGGAGGAGTTGGTCTCCTGTTCCCACGCTGACCAGATGAGTTGGGAGAGGAGAGCCGAAGCTCTCACTGTGATCGCCACTGTCTTTTATTCACAGTAGCTCCCCAATTGTCCTCACGATGTAGGGTCAACACCGAAATTTTTAGCCCCCACCGGGACTCGAAACCGGGACCGCTCCCACTGAAGTCGAGCGCGCTACCAACTAGGCTACGCAGGAGCTCAGAGTATGTATATATATATATATACATTTAAAAACTAATTCCTGTTCACTTATACTACCGTTTTCATAACATTGCATGGCCTATTTTATGCTAACCCTGCGTATTTATTTTATATGACTTGATATAATTAAAAATTTAACCAAATACAGTGAGTATATTTGATATGCAGAAAACATAGCCTCTTCTGGCTTAACGCAGTGCGTATATTGTACATGATTTTTAGAAAATATAACGTTTAACATGTGCTACTTGGGTTGGCAACAATTGGATATCCTACCCTAATTGTGTGTTTATATTTTACATTATTTGTAGAAAATTTTACATTTGAACATAATACACGCTATTTGGCTGGCAAGAGTGACGTTTAAACGTACAGCTTCTATATTGTATGCTTCTATATGTTGAGAAGTTGACGTTTTAACCTAACATATGCTATTTGAATTGTTAGAATTTTGTATTTTAACATAACCCAGTGTATATGCTGTATATAATTTCCCAAAACTTAAGGTTTTAACCTAATTTGACCTAACCTATATGTCCGTTGTCGTTTACGACATATTATTTAAGATAAATGGTTTATTATCAGTACCGTGTGACATCAAATAGATGTAAAACGAATCCTGATTTGCTTTCACAGGGGCAATGCATCCTACCTTTTTTTATTTTCAATTGAATTCCACCCTAATGCTTATCGATTGAAGTTGTATACATCCAGAGATAATACTTTATGATGCTAGTTTACAAGACTGACAAAGTAATTAATTTATAATAACTACCACAATTTTATTATAAAGCCTTCTACATCTTGGCAATTAATGATTGCAGGGTTGATCTTAATCGACAAATAACAAGTTTTCTTTTATTTTGTATGAAGTATTTTTCAACATATCTATTCTAATTCTTAATTGATAATATAAATCATACTCTCTGTCCTCCAATCCTTCTCCAAGCAACAAGTTGTTACATAAAAATCTACAATAGTTTCCAATTTTAGTATATTTCCCTGTCCCCCCTACAATTAGTTCTAGATATATTAGAAATAATTAGACGGTCCCTTCTTCTAAACTTTCTAATTTCGTACAATTTACTATATTTACTTTTCAAATAATATATCCCATTTTTATATTATATTTGTTCCCTTGTTTCTTCAACTCATTGTAAATTTTCTTTAGTTTCTAATATTTCAAGGTTTAAAATACACTATATTTGTGTAGGTATGTCCATTAAAGCTTGTAGCTCTATTTAATTTCCACAAAATGTTTTCTGGTGATCATAATGCACTTCTAAACAATTACAAAAAATAAAAAGGAACCATAATTGACTTAATATTTCTCTGTCTTTACTAATTTCTATTATTCCTTAACTTATATTTTATTAACAAATTTAACTTCTCTTTCTCGCTTAATGCTCCAACACATGTACATTTATCTTTGTAATTTATTATAAAAGCACATACATTAATAACCATGTTTTTCAAATGCTCCTTTGTATTCTTCTTCTATATTGTAGATTTTGTTTTATCCAAATATTCTTTCTCTCTCACAAATTAATTTTGTCTAAATTTTGTTCTCTTTTCTTAGTATAAAGTGAATGAACTTTAAAAATTGGTTCTATTTCCTTAACCGCACACGAATATTAGTATTTGTACCTTTTCTTAACCCTTCTATATATCTCCAGAAATTGAAGAAGAAAGAATTAGACACAGAAAAATATATTTCACCATTTAACTGTTTTTATTTATAGAGATAATATTTGTTTTTATCTTCTATAATGTCTAGATAGTTAATTAGTAAATAACTAAAATTGAAGCAGTACGTAGTTAATTATTTTATTTTTGTTTCCCCGTTTTCCGGGTAGTTTACGTCTATCTGCAAAAAGTAAATTTCCTTGTATTTTTAATTCCCCAAAACACATATTCCATTAACTCTTTAAAAACTACACAGCTATCTTCTAAACTATTTGTTAATTTAGTCCACATTTTAGAAAGTGGGACAGAATAGCATGAAGCATTCAGAAAATATTTTTTTCTTTTCTTCTATTAATTTTAAACAATCTTCTATTGGCCCATATCCACACAATTTAAAAATCTATAGTATGGTTTACAAGTTGTTTATTTACTCCAGCACGTGTTAATTGGAAAATAAATGTATTATAAATTTTAATTCTAGCATTACTATTAAACCAGGTTAATCTATTCCAACAGTTTTATTATTGTCTACTATTACACAACAACTCACCTCTTTTACATTAAACGCATCTCCTTGCTCTATCAAATTAAAGTTACTTATTAAATAAGAACAAATTTCTTTATTGTTAAATATTACAGTAAAATTTTGTGTTATATCTAAATCTAATAAATAATAAATTTCCTTTTTTTAAGTTCTTCTACTATAACTGATCATATTTACACAATGTTTCTATTTTCACGTCTGCTAATTCAATTTTATATGGAATAACGATCTGAGTTTTATATTTCTTTCTTATAATATTTATAGATTGCTTAGCATCCATACATGGAGTTGTATTGCATTCTAAATCAAATGGTAATTTGGCTTTAGAAAACCCAGAGAGAACCCTAACTATTCCCGAGAATAGTGTAAAATGTTTAAAATACAAGGAGAAAAAAGCAGTTATTAACATCGAGCTCTACGTAAACTATACTGGAGTGACTACCTAGTGTTGAAAGACATACGCCAGAGCAAATATTTAAGCTCGTTTGTCCACTTCCAGTCTAATCCGATGTGAACCAATTTTTCAGTTCTAACTCAGTTTTATACGCTTGATATCGTGAGTTAATTCTTAATTCGTGAGTTATTTATGTAAGAGTATATCGTACTCTGCACACAATAGAAAACACTGCAAATAATATTAACGTTTTTTGCAAGAATTAAGACATAAATTAAAAAACGGGCCACACAGCGATATCAAGCGTAAAAAACTGAGTTAGAATCGAAAATTTGGTCCATATTGGTTTAGACTGGAAGTGGACAAACGAGATTAAGTTTCCTCTCCGCTCCCTAGCTTCACATATTCATGAAATTTTCAATGGCTGCAGTCAGTCCAGTATCGTAATAATGGAGGTCGATGGTTATTAAGCACAACAAAAAGTAAAGTTCTTTGAAAACGAAGAAAGAAAGGCAACGCATTGCTGAACGTGAGTCTGTGGCGATAAGGTCGTACCTCTATCTTAAAAAAGCGATACTGGACTGACTGCTGCCATTGAAAATTTCATAGGTATATGAACCCAGGAAGCGGAGAAGACAATGTTTCGATTCTACCTGTTTTTTTTACGCTTGATATCCCTGTGTGGCCAGTTTTTTTGAATTTACTTCCTAATTTTTTAAATATAATTTCCAGTATTTTCTATTATATCCAGGGTGCGGTATATTATTATATGAATAGCTTGGGAATTAAAACTTAAATAAAAAAAACAGGGCCGCACATCGGTGACAAGCGTATAAAACAGAACTGAAAATTTGGTCAACATTGGATTAGACTAGAAGTGGACAAACGGCTTTAAATATTTGCTCTGCCGTCTATCTTTCTACACTAAGTACTCACTCAAGTATTACGTAGAGCTCGATGGTAGTATCACATCCACCCTACCTCACATCCCCATCACCAAAGTCAAAACGATCGGCTATTCTCGTCAATCTTCGGATTGGCTCCTGTGTATTCTTATCGAAAAAGGAATAAACATAAGTAACACCTGAGGAACTAGCTCGTAACTTTTCTTATCAATGGTAGAAACAAAAACATTAGCTCGGCAGTCAAGAAACTCACCATTTCCGCTATAAACTGTTATAATATTTAAACTGTTAAAAATAACTGTTATTTTAGAAGTCATTACCAAAGGAAAGTTTTAAGAAGAGTTCAATATCAAAGGAAAACCAAATACTTTCCTCTTATACTAGAGTAAGTATAAATATAGGTATTGCGTTTGTTTGGTGTCATTCTAGCTAATATGTTTAATATAATTCATGTATCATTACTAAAGTAAGCACAGCGAAATATAATTACTAATGATTGAATTACTTAACAGTTTGTGTTCGTGTAATTGTGTCAATCCCACAAATAAATACATCTGAATTTTATTTATTGCCGTAAAACATATTTATATCGGCCACTAAGAAACGCAGTTCTCACTATGCTATACGATTTGACTATAGTTTGCACCTCACTGTGCATTTGGAGTTTATCTTACATAAGCATATGTTTAGCTAGTATTTATAACATAATCTAACTTAATGTTACAAAACTTGAAGTCAGTGATGTATGAACAAAGAAACTATTCTAAATAATTGCCGTTCAATGTGGTCAATTTGGATCGTTGCAATTATTGTAAGGTGCAAGCATACCCACAGTCAGTCCATTAACGCAAATATAGTTTTGTGTTGAACGTAGATCTTACGTATATTTAGGCAATATACGTAATGTTAAGGATGGACTTTACATACTCCCCGGACTGACGAACCACTCCTACCACAAGAATGCTTTTGGATCGGATTCATAACGAATTAAATCATGAACTCAACAAACGATAACTTAATTATAGTTTAGATAAACTAACAAAAACCTAACCTTCGCTGTTTTGGGCAATCTGGAAACAAATACAGATTAACGCGTACACGGATTATACTTAACGATTCATTTCTCTATTCTATTTTATTCGAGTTCCTCTTCAAAAGGAATGGTTCCGGCCAAATGGGCCATTTCAACCAGTCGATACCAGTATAATAATATGAGAATTAGTAATAAAGTGAATAATTAAAAAGTGTACTAAATGTAGCCTTTTCACAACCGGAGCAGGTTTGTAATCGCCAATAAGTGATGGTGGCATAAAGGATAATTACAATGTCAAAATCTAGGGAAAAGCGTCTTTAGGTGCTGCCCTGGATTGTTCAACCCATGTTATTGTGTGAGGACTGTTTGAGTTAGAGTAATTCTAAGGCTGACTAAATTCCTATATATCAGTTACTTGCAACCTTCGCTTAAATGCTAGGTTAGGTTAGATAAGGTGAGTTTACTATGAAATCTAGGAAACAACTTAAACTCTCCGGCCTTTACGTTGAAGTTCGATGAATTATGAGAATTTTAATGCACGTCTACCTTCTTTCCTATTAGGATTACAGGCATTTCACAGTTACGACTCATTGATCTACGTAACGGTGAATCAATTCTGTGACAAATGCTGCAACAAAATCAGATTACCATTACTTGCAGAAAGGAGTCGGAATTGTGAAACACTTATAACCCGAAGGTATCCCTACATTATAAGTTCCATGATTCTCTCTAATTGGGGAAACATACTGTAAAAACATAATATAATTTAACCTAACCTAATATCAACTAAACGTAAAGACGCTGAAAGTAACTCCACTAAATTATCTTATGCGCAGCTAATGTAGCCTTAACCGAAAGTATAAAAGTTTGTAATTAACTAAATGTAGATAATTTACTTTACAGGGTAAGTCAAAATGATGAACCCGATTTCATAAATTCATTTTGTGAAATATAATGAACATATCTTAATGTGAGCTACGCGCAAGGAAAGGCAAAAGTTCAAAGTTTAGTTGAGTTTAGTTTATGTCCCGCGTGGTTGCATTGTCTACCGCTACGCGGCGCTGGAAGCAGTTAACGAAAATGGCGCTGACTGGAGAGCAGAAATCGTTCCGTGTGCTGGATTACCATGTAAACAACTCTGTGATGAGTGTTCAACGGCATTTCCGTACCAAGTATGGCAGAGACCCACCTACTGGAAAAACCATTCGTACGTGGTATGCAAAATTCAGAGATACGGGCTGCATCTGTAAGCGAAAATCGACTGGCCGTCCTTCAGCTGAGGAAGAGACAGTGGAACGTGTTCGCGCCAGTTTTGTGCGGAGTCCACAGAAGTCTACCTACCGGGCAGCGAGGGAACTTGAAATGCCACAGAAAACTATGGCGAATTCTGCGGAAACGTTTACAAATGAAATCCTATCGCTTGCAACTGCTACAAGCCTTAAGAGAGACTGATTATGCTGCTCGAGCGTCTTTCTGTGCTGATTTTCTCACGTTAATAGAAGAGGATGGGTTCGCCGAAAGGTTACGTTACAGTGATGAAGCGGTGTTTCACCTTTCTGGGAATGTGAATAGACACAACGTAAGGATCTGGGGAACTGATAATCCCCACGCAGTTGTGGAACACCAACGCGATTCACCCAAGGTGAATGTGTTTTGTGCCATTTCCCCTGAAAAGATTTATGGGCCCTTTTTCTTCCTTGAACCTACTGTGACAGGACATGTTTTTCTTGATATGCTGCAACAATGGCTCCTTCCACAGCTCGAAGAGGATAGTGCAGATTTCATTCTTCAATTGGATGGTGCCCCTCCGCATTACCATGGCAGCGTTTGGGATCATCTCAATGAGGCATTGCCACAGCGCTGGATAGGCCGTGCATCTCAGGAGGATCGAGTTCTCATTCGTTGGCCAACTCGTTCCCCCGATCTGATCCCGTGTGATTTCTTTTTGTGGGGTTTCATAAAGGATCGTGTTTACGTACCACCACTTCCAACAACATTGGGTGACCTTCGCGCCCGCATCACAGCAGCCATTGCAGAGATTGACCGTGACACACTACACAAGGTTTGGCAGGAGATAGACTATCGGCTTGATGTGTGTCGTGTTACGCGAGGTGCTCACATAGAGTACTTGTGATGTGACTGAAAAAAACTTTGAGAGTTACCCTTCTTACCACATGTATTACATTCAGATATGTTCATTATATTTCACAAAATAAATTTATGAAATCGGGTACATCATTTTGACTTACCCTGTATTTTATAAAGAATTAGGTTTTTGTTATACCAAATATTTTCGATTTTATTATCGTTTTATATGTTATACGTTTCATTAGAACTAGACATGGTACCGAGGCCGAGACTGATCTTAGTCTCGTTTCGAATTCAAGACCAAGACCGAGACTAAGGTTCAGGAATCGAGACGAGACCGAGACTCTATGCATCTACTTACTCGAGACGAGACCAAGACCGATACTTATCCATCGAGATTTACCTCGGTCATTCTACAATTTTGTAAACGTTTCCAGGAATTCTGAAAGTTTCGCAGAATTTTTAGTATTTCATGTTGTTTCACTGTAATGGAAAAAACTAAGACTTTTTGTATGTTTATCTGGATATTTTTCGTTTTCAGTTCCTGCACAGAATGAGAAAACTTTCTTATCGTGGCTGTGCATGCAACGTTAATCAAGAGTTTGCTACCACTATTTTGTCAGTTCTTACTTTGGTAGAAATTGCAAATATTTTGAATAAATTGGAATTCCGAACCCTAATTGACAATTACATAAATGATTAAAATGTGTCGTAAGTCGTGGGATCAACTTAAATCTTCGCGATTCAGGTAAAAAAATATACCACTCTCTACCGTTTTAACTGGAAATATACAACAGTCAGTATGTCGCTGGATTTTTTACAAGAACCCGTTCAAATCTTTAGACTTATGTTGTTGTTTTTTTTTCTTTTGCTCCTAACATTCCTAAGAACGGTATGATGAATGCCTTTTATTAGTCAAATTATTTAAAATTTCCAGGCAGCTATGGACGCCTAGCTTTTCGGAAATCTTTCGGAAAATCGTTAATAGTGTGTGTTCATTTATTTCTATAAATTGGTAGAAAATTTCCATTAAAATGTATTTTTTTTATTTTTAACGTAATAGTTATTCATTCAATTTAAATATAATTTATAAATAGCAAAACGTAAATGTTGTGTATACCAGTTTCGCAATTTGTAGTATAACATAGACCCGTTTCTATAATAGAAATATTTTCATGCATCTCACTTACTGGTATTTTAACTAGAACTTTATATTATTTTAAAACTGTAATGTTTTCCTCTCTATTTCAGAATATTATCACTAATCTAAACTCCAAATTAACAAAGTAACAAACAATGTTAATATCGTATTAATGTGCTTGTTCTTGTAGTGAGATCGAAAACTCCATTTCAAACAAGTCAAGGGACGGCAACTTTTTAAAGTCTATTCTTTTTCGAGACTATCGAGACAAGACCGAAACTAACGTCTCGAGACTCGAAGCCCAGACGAGACTGAGGTTTACAATCGAGACCAAGACCAAGAGGAAGCCCGGAATTTTTAGATCGAGATGAAACCAAGATCAAGACTGTTCTAAAAAATTGACTCGAAAACGAAAGTGATGCCAGTCTCGTCTCGTCTCAATACAATCTCTAATTACAACGAACTCTAGATACTTTCCTAAATGACACAATGGCCCATTTTAACTTTCTCTATACCTAACAGAAAGCAAGAAAGTAAACTTGAAGCAACAATTTTAAGTTTCTACCTGAACTATTATATGAACTTAACTTAAAATATGGTGACAGAATGATGCGGGAGAGAATTTGAGTCCAACTTATTTAGTGACGTAATATTAACTTTCTGGAACATTTTGCCACATCTGCTACAATTTCGTAATAATAACCACTGGCGTTACAGACCGATAGGTCCTGAGCCTGCCCCAACGCTTCCTGTCCGCGGTTAGTGGAACTGCCTCCACACCTGAGTAACGGCCGTGGGGTCAGCACAGCACATCACGTTGACCCCGAATAGACGTCTTTATTCGCATGATTCCCTAGTTTGAATCACGATGCTGGATGGACGCCGAAAAGTGGGGTGCTCCAGCCGGGAATTGAACCCGGGACTACGTGGACATGAGTCCAACGTCAACTAGACTGTGGAGCCCGTGCTACAACTTCGTAGTCAACTATATTTTAATTACTATTTTTCTGCCTCTGGGATCACGTATAAATTGTGAGTTTATTTTAAATAACTCCTAGAATAATTAGGGAATAAAACTTTTAGAAACAGTATTATTGTTAAAATTGCTTTCATAACTTGATTCCAAACAGATCTTAACAAATATAAAATGTTCTATCAAAAGAAAGCTTATACTCGATGCTACTACTACATAATCCTTAAACGTTCAGAAATTTATTAAACTGATATGATTATATGAATCTGTGACAATTGTGACATTCCAGTAAACATTTAAGAGATACAGGTTTCATCTCTGAGTATCTTGATATGTATGTGCCTTATTTAGCTTCACATTTCAACAGAAAGCGTGTGAACAAATTACTAAAATTTATCCTATGGAACTCTGTATGGCCTTCTGATGGTGATGTCATTTCTGAGCTGTTAGTCCTTATTATCAAGGTGGCTGGGGAAAGTTGGAGTATATATTCTAATAGCCCAGTTCCCGGTTGGACGAACCTGGGCCTTGGCCTTGAAATAAATAATCTCGTTTATTTATTTTACTGTTATATTATATTTAGATATACGATTGTGACCTTTATTTATGCGTTTATCTTACTTATATCCTAAGTTAAAACAAACAAACATTCATGCCGAGGCGGATTCGAACCCACGATCTTGTAGTCGAAAGACAAGTGCGTTTAACCGCTCGACTACCCTGATTGGCTCCTAATTCGTAAGCAGACGCGCTACCACCCGAGCCACGGCGACACCGATTTTTGGGGGAATGCATGTCCTAATTGCACAGTGTTTTTGACTGCACTATTGTCTTACGCCAGTATAAAACGTATTTAAAGAAGCGTGCACCCAATATAAAATCTATTATTACTGTTTGTTTCCCTCATTGGTCTACCACTGACACCTGGTCCATTACCGGTACGGACACACTCCAGAACTCGTTTTTAGTGGGGGGGGTTGGAGCATAATTTTGGTCGTAAAGAAGAAAGACTAGGCATTACAGCAACATACAATTATGAATGCAAGATTTGTAACATAGACATTTAATTTCTAGAATGTTCGCTTGTATTTAATATTCGACAGCTGAAAACTTAAAGAAATGAATTTACCTGTGAATATTTCGCACAAATACGTACAAATCTTCAGTAACATATGTATATGCCCTTGTACACAAACCTAAAACAGTGCTATTCGGGTACTCAATTTCTGTTAGTGGTTTGTGTCCATTAAGAACTGAGGAAACGGATAATTGTCGTCGATTATTTTTTACAACTTTACGACTTAGCAGAATAATGAAATATTTGTGTGTTTTTTATCTTATTGAATTAGTGGATTCAGATGCGATTGATATACACTTTTTGTAAACTACTGTTCTGTCATTAACTAAAACATATTTTCCCTGCAATTATGTCATTACGTTTGTAAAGAACAAAGAACCTACTGCTCAAAATCAAATCTGCTAATTTTTTGTAATTTACTTACTTCTCCAAGAAACTCTCATTGTCACGACTCACGAACATTACCACCAACCCCATCAAAGGATTACGTAGCGTCACTTGCAACCGCTCGTCTGCCTTGTGATGCGTGACGTCACAGGTGAGAAGAAAAACTCGTATGTATTAGGAAAAAATGCGATAACTGAGTTTTTCTACGGTGTTGAGGGTATTCTAAAGTTACGGAATTAAAATATGAATATTTATAATTTTACAATAGTCATGTAATGCATTGTATTTTTCTTTATCAATTGCCGGAAATTTAATCAAATAAATACTTTAGTTTCATTTAACGAGCAAATTAATTTGCCATTGGAGAAATATCCAATAAAATGAAATAAGACGAAATGAGTCAAAGGAATCAAAAGAAATAATATTCGCTCCACTCGACCACACATTTTATATTGTAATTGAAAGCAGTGGTGTAGGCAAAGGGGCACTGCGAGGTCCGTCCTCCCAAGAGGAGAACATTAGTTTTAGGCTTCAGCAGCAGTGCTATAAAGCTTTATGTGTCCACTCTGTCCATCTGTCGACAGCTTTCAACTGAGAAACTATTAGGGCTAGGAAGGTACTTGACGTGTAGCTCGAAAGGTTTCGGCAAGACTAGCTCCAACCATGGAGGAATTAAAATAGAAGGACACGCCCAAACGTACCCCTACTTCGAAAATAAATTGAAGCCGAAAATGGCCCCGCCCCGGTTATATGTATCACGGTCCGCCATATTGCGTATGGAATAAAATTGAAGTATTGCATTCACAGACATGCAAATAATCAGATCATTCTTTGTGCTTTTCTGTGATTTTTAAAATGGCAATGTGTTGTGTCGCTTTCGGATGCATAAACAGATACAATAAGAAGGGTCCTAATGTCACATTTCACAGGTGAGTGTTAGAGAAAACTTCTGTCGAAATACATGTTGATATAAATTGATGGCATGAAAACAATTAAAAGTGTTTTTCTATGATTCTCATTAATTTCAATTTCAATTTCAATTTATTCAGCTTGTACATTAGCTTACGAATAGTAAGCATTACAGTTGTCAGATAACAAAACATTACAGATTATCAGTTAAATATTCAGTCATTGTGTAATAAGACTTTTGTACAAAGAAGTTGAACAGTCTTCTCTTAAATATATTAATATTGCTTATACCTTTCATGTCTATCGGAAGTTTATTGTATAAGCGTGTACAGTTCATATATACGCTTTTTTGAAAAGAAGAGGAATTTTGCTGTGTAACATATACATTTTTTTGTTGCCTAGTATTTATTTATTATATAAATGAATACTGTTACAACGAATTAATAGTTCTTCATTTTTTGTTACATATAAAATAGACCTGTACATATATAGACATGGTAAAGTATGCCGTCAATATGTTAATTCGATAATTTAGAGAGAAGGATTACTGTTCTAATTTCTCTAATAGATTTTAAGTAATTACAAGAAAACCGACTAAAGGAAATGTCAGTAGTATTCATTATATTTCATGCACTTTGGGGGATTGTCTTTCGTTAGGCAGCTTTCGATGTTCACTGGAAGTTTCGGTTACTCTATGTTGAGCTATACAATATTTTATAAGCACTGACAAATTATCTGTGTATGTTTGTATTCTTTAACCATAATACCAAACCTTCACGTGTAAATTAAATGTGATTACAATTCAATAATGTGATTTATAGGGTTACCGTATCCATGTTTGACCAAATAAGGAAATTTTCAACTCTAAGCAAGAACTGGCGTTTATATAATAGAAAACATATACGAAACAAACCCTAAGACCATGCAGAACAAGTCAAAGAAAAAGGACATCGCATTTACTTCATTACCGTATCACAACAAAACACAAATAGATTGCTGAAGGTGTAGGTTCACCAGTAGTTGACCAGTTGTAGTAGCCAATTGTGAACTACGGTTGTTGCAGTGAGATCATTGATTCGGTTTACTGTAGGTTGTTCCTTGAACAACGAAGGAATGAAATAATTATTTCACTGTACCTTCTACTCTATATGCACGGATATCTTGTATTACTTATACTTCTGTCCTCTTATTGTGCGCTCTGCTTTCTTCCAGATGCCCCTTACACTTTTTATTTGATTTTGGGGGCACTGTATTTCCTGATTGCACAGCATTTGGGGACTACACTATTAAACCTTATGGAAGTATGAAACGTACTGTGTTTACTACTATATGTAATATAATCTATAATTACTGTTTGTCTTCCTTACTAGTCAACCACTGGTGACTGGTCCATTACTGGTAAGGTCACCATGTAGCTTCGCGTGCCATAGACCAGGTGAATGAGAAACTAAATTGTAACAAATCTTTTCGGAACGAACACTGGAACATATTTAACACTTTACGCTTTCTGAATTTTACAAGCACTGTTATAAATATATGTATCCAGTATGTTAGTATGTTTACAAGGTTTAAGGGGTAAAGTGTAATTTATGGCAGTCAAGAAATGTAAAAATTACAGCTATGGAGCTATTTACATTCCCTTGCGGTTCGGCAGACACATGGAGTCTATTAAACGTCTAATAATAAATATAAAGTGATTAACCCATTTTCTCTAGTTCGACATTATGTCTAATATCTTGTATTGTTTTCGAACAATGCTTTTGATACTTGAAATATCTTCTAGCATGACAAAAGCTAATTTCAAGTAGTGACCAATCAATGATATTGCAAAATTTAGTAAACTGCTCATAGGGAAAATCTTGAACAGGTTCCAATTTTGAACACCTGCATTACACCTTTGAACATTTCAAGTTAGGGCTTGTTCGGGAATATATAACAAAGTTCACGGAATGCACGATCTTAACACTGATAGTTATTTTCGTGAAATTCGTTTTCTTCGATATTTCCAAACGCTAAAACCCGTTGTCAGGATAACAATAGACATCGACTCGCATACATAACAAAGAAATAAACGAAAATAGAAGGTGTGGTTATTCTTGATATGGACACGAGCCTCAAAATACGAAAAAAGTTAGTTTCTTGGAGACATTCTCTTCAAACAATAACGTTATTTAGCAACATGTAAAACCTTTCTTAGGAGAAATACCTTCTATTCACTTCAAATTTCATTTGTTACACTTGTATAACGAACATATTTCTACACATTTCAAAATTTCTATCACTTCGCCAACGAAGTCGCATTTACGGCACAAGAAAAATGTTCTAATTAGTGAAAATATTTAAAATAAATTGCAAGGAATTAACATATAACATCTTAGTAAAATTATATTGCCAAGAAGAGAAACCAATATATAGACCAAACCACTATTTTAATAGACACTTGACAAGAGTCCCTGAGCCTTAGATGCCTAAAGGCTACAAATAAAATTCGACCAAAGTGCACATATAGTTTGTATGTATGAATATTGTCATATACTTATCCCCTCTCCCCTTCCTTCGGTTTTAGGCTGGCTACGAGCCTGTGATTGCTTTCTTTTCAACTTAGGCCCTTTTTTACTGTTTACAAGTACATCTAGAAGTGGGTTAGGTTAGGTTAGAAAAGTCAGGTTAGGTACTTATATATATATATATATATGAAGGTATATATATATATATATATATATATATATACGAAGGGCGTTCCATATTAATTTACACTATTTTTTCTTCTTTCAGGGTCCACCATTGAGCTCGTCCTGAAAGTTGGAAGGAAGTAGTACTTAGGTCTGCCTTCTGGTGGAAGAACAATACAGAGACGTGTAATCCCTATACCATCCAGTACAGTTCACCAACAGCTGTAATAACGTGAGCGGACATGGAATGTGATTAGCAAGGACAGCGCTGGACAACGTGATATCTGTGGAAAGAGGGTGTACAGACTGCGGAAATTCACAGGCGATTTGTGGCAGTGTGTGGAGAGTGTACACGCAAAACCGTATAAACTGGGTGGACGGCTGGAAAAGTGGCCGCACATCAACGGCGAAGGGAACCAGTTCTGGAAGGAAAGTGACTGTGACAACACCAGTGAACAGTTCAAGAGTGGAGCGGCTTATTCAGGACAACATGTGCATCATGTTCACGGAATTGGAGGCGCACACAGAACATGCCAGAAGCACTCTGTACCGCATAGTGCACGAACACCTTAAGATGGCTAAGGTGTCTGCCAGGTGGGTTCCCAAATCCCTGAATGCTGCACAAAGAAAACATCGAAAGGACGTGAGCAGTGATCTTCTGCAACGCTAAAGCCAGGATCCAGAAGGCTTCATGCCCAAACTCGTTAACAGGGACGAGACTTGGCTGCACTATCATGAGCCAGACCAAAGCCCAATCAATGCAGTGGAAGCATCAAGGCAGCCCCACGCCAAAAAAGTTCCGTACACAGCCCTCCGTAGGCAAACGCATATCAACATTGTTCTGGGACAAGGATAGAATCATACTCATTGACTGGCTGGAACCCGGGACCACCATTAACAGCGAGTCATACGTGGGAACGCTTCGGAGTTTGCGCCGTGCAATTCAGAGGAAACGAGCTGGAAAATGGGCGAAAGGTGTGCTCCTGCAACACGACCACGCTCGTGCCCACACGAGTCGGGCAATTACGACTGTCATTAACGAGCTGGGGTTCCAGGTGCTTCCACACCCACCTTATTCTCCTGACTTGGCCCCTTCTGTTTACCACCTCTTCGGGACATTGAAGAAACCGCTGCGTGGACATTTCGTCGACTTCCAGGGACTGCAAGACGCTGTCCGAACGTTTGTGCGACAGACTCCGAAAAAGTGGTTGGCAGAGGGCATAGAGAAGTTGCCACATCGGTGGAGCAAGTGTCTAGCTCTTAATGGAGGCTTTGTTAAGAAAGTGGATGTATCTGCCGAGGCATAAAAATTCTTATAAGTGTAAATCAATATGGAACGTCTCTCTCTCTCTCTCTCTATATATATATATATATATATATCAAAATAATAAATCACAGCCATATTCAATCCACTAGTGGATGAGGCCTCTCCCCGAAGGGAGGAGTTTGTCTAATGCTCCCACGCTGACCAGACGGGTTGGGAGAGGAGAGCCGAAGCTCTCACTGTGATCGCCACGGTCTTTTATTCACAGCAGCTTCCCAATTATCCTCACGATGCTGGGTCAACACCGAAATTTTTTAGCCCCCACCGGGAATCGAACCCGGGACCGCTCGCACTGAAGTCGAGAGCGCTACCGACTACGCTACGCAGGAGCTCATATATATATACAGTATATATATATATATGCCATATTCAATCCACTATCGGAGGAGCCCTCTCGCCGAAGAGGCTACTGCTCCCACGCTGAACAGACCGGTTGGGAGAGGAGAGCCGAAGCTCTCACTGTGATCGTCACTATATTTTATTCATAGCAGCTCCCCAATTGCATCACGATGCAGGGTGGGCACTGTTCCACACACCTTGGATAAAATCCTTGGTAGCGCCGGGAATCGAACTCCGGACCCCTCAATCCGTATTCAGCAACGCTAACCACTAGGCCATCGGGTACGCATTTTGAAATTTTACACAGTGGACACAATCAGTTACTCACCGTTCGATTTATTACTGCTTCACATGGCTCTGTGATAAGTTTTCATATCGTCTGTCTGTTGTTTATAATGGCCGAAAGCGGGTACGAAACCTTCGTTATTTAAAGAAATTAGGCTCTTTAGACAAACGGAGCCACGCAAATCTTACATAAGACATCCTCCTTTACTTACCCACAAAGTCAATTTCTCCCGTAAATTTTCCATTTTATGGCGACGTTAAACTATATCAGCACCAGGGTATATGTGCGTATGAAAATGGAAGCAAGCAATTACGTATTAATAATAAATATAAACATTTCCACCCCGCGCGGTATGCGAACGAAACAAAATCAGGGAACTGAACGTAAAAATGGGTAATTTTTAAACTGTCGTAGCTTTTACTAGGCTTTTAATCGAAAACCTGGCGGTCGACAAACTTCGGAATAAATGCCCGAACGAGCAACTTCAGTTTAAGCTTCTTATAATTTCTCCTTTTCGTTTAATCGCGAGCTCTGCAAACTTCGATGAACCATCCCCGTAATTATATCAACGCATTGAAAATTATGTTCAATAACACTGTATAAAATTTATTTACTTACATAATTGCCTTCTTCCATTCTTTTTCTGGTTTTCATCCTTTGGAAACATGAAAAAGCGACACATCTCTCTCTCACTGTAATGTTTGTAATCTGGTACAAAGCACATACCCATGATGAATTATTTATTATTATCGAAGAAATTACTTAAACCAACCACTGTTCACTGTTGTTTAGACTTGAACATGGTCGGTTACCATGGCAACCAACCGGATCTGACAGAAGACTTTTGTGGTCTATAGCAATGATGATAATCAGAAATGTAATCGTCTGTTCCTATGGACTATTCCTAGCGGCATCTATTTGGTAGTATATGCAGTAAGTACCTAAACCCTGTGGGTACTTCTGCATCGTACCCTACTGAGCAGTGAGAAAATTCTTGTGGCCGCCCATCTTTTTCTATTTAATTCTCTACTTCATAGATCAGATCAATTGAGCTCATTCCGATCACTTTTATTACTATCTTAAGAGCTTAAAAATGTATCTTCTTCTGTTAAAGAATATCTCTCACATTTTGTGTAAAGCGAGGGCATATTATTCAATGTAAGGATTCAATTTTCTGTAAGACTATTTAAGTTGACCACTACTCATATATTGTACACCTAGTAATTAAAATGTCTAAGGATCTAATTCTGACAGTAGAGGAAAAGCGCATTGTGCTTGAAGATGCGAAATATGGTGATTCAATGCGTTAAACTTATATAATTCTTCTGAACTCTAAGTATGCGATTATACGAATCAAAGGTGATGTACAAAATTAAACAATTCATTGCAGTTTACGCCAGCTATGAATATCTTTTACAAAAAGTAAATGAGTAACTTAAATTGAACATCTGTAATCATTAAAGCGAAATACGATGTTATAGAAAAGTATCGACTTGTTCTTAGAGAAAGGTCTCTAAACCTTGGTTTTGTTTTTCTAAGAGATTTACAAAGGATTAACCCTGGGTTAATACATTGTACATTATAGCCCTTATGAAATAATTCGTAGAATCAGTGTACTATCTAATTTCTATTCTTTCCGTTTTATTGATTTGTTTGACTATAAAGTCTCTGAAATCATAGTTTCTCCTTGCTTGTTAAGTTCATTCGAGAATCTTTTAATATTTTTAGAATTGTTGTTGTTAATTGTACGCATATTTATTGCTTCAATTTATATGTATCTATGCAATCCAGTAATTTGTATTGTACTCTACAGTAGATATGAGATTGTATAACTGACTCCCTTGCAGCGTAAATAACGGTGTATATGAACTCCCTTAGTTTTTACATATATCCAGTACACTGGAAGTTTTAGATATATCCAGTTGCTGAAATAGCAATTTATAAATAACTTTGTTATTATATTTTGATAACTGAGTTTTCCGCCAATTTTAAATTAGAATAACGGAAGAAAATATAATGTAGTAGTAATCTTGTAATACCTGTGCGTAGTTCGTTGAAGGCTACGCACTGGTATTGATTCTTGAAATAAAATTCACATATCATATCATAATTATAATAAAATTAAAAGACAAATTATATAATCTTTGCTTGACAGTTTATTTCATTAATCAGAGATTAGTACATCAATGTAGAAATGTAATAATAATTGTCTTCGTAGTTGGTAATATTAATTCTTTACAACTAATGTTGAAAATTTATGAATTACGATTTACATTTGAAGCTTGAAAAGATCAAACTACTTTCCGTATACGGTACACGGATACCAGGATATTTAACATTCCGGTCGACAAATTGCATTTTTCACCCCTCAACCAATGTTGAGAATATCTGCATTTTGTATTTCAAAAACTTTCTTTATATTTACCGAAATAGTTATAATTTTATCAACGATTATTGAGTAGCATGGAATCAATTTATGTGAAATATTCGAATATTTCTTTCAAGGTATACTCTTAAATATATCTCCTCTGCTCTTCCGCTCAATATAAGACATAGAATTTCGTAAATGTATCAGAAAATCTATGTAAAACAGTTATATAAAGAAATATATACAGTATATATAATACACAGCCATATTCAATCCACTACTGGATGAGGCCTCTCCCGGAGGGAGGAGGTGGTCTCCTGCTCCCACGCTGACCTGACGTGTTGGGAGAGGAGAGCCGAAGCTCTCAACTGTGATCGCTACCTCTTTATTCAGGTAGCTCCCCAATTGGCCTCACGACGCTGGGTGGACGCCGCACAGGTAACACCATCTGGAGCACTGCAACGGTCACCCGTCCTAGCACTGACCAGACCCAGAGCTGCTTGACTTCGGTGATCTTGTGGATTGAAACTTACTGCAGTCGTTCTGAAAGTGTCAGTGATTATTATATATGCATTCACTGTTTACATTATCAACCACTGGATCATTAATCAGTGGAACACTGAACCATAATTATATCTGAAAAGCGGCGAACAAAATAATGCTCTACTAGAGTCAGTAGAATCGTCGAGACTATGCATATGGTTATTCAGAGGTGCTCTCCACTGCGTCCCTGATAAGAAGCGACTGCTAACGTGCTTACACATCGTTTCGCAGATCCGGGTTTTCTTTCCTCCCACTTACAACCCAATGATTCAGTCCTCCTCTACCTACAAATAGATCTGGCAAAAATCCTATATGAACCTATGAATCTGCCTACTGGGTGTGCTTCGAAACAGACGGCAAAACACTTGTAGGTTTAAATCTGAACTTCCTTTTAGCTAAAAGTTATTTTTAGATTCTCCCTTCTCTTGAACTTAACGAAATAATTAATTATTTCAATCCGCCTTACGAATTTTGATTATGGAAAAGTAGGTTGAACTTTAATTAACTGGAAAATAATCTATTTTAATAACACGTATACGGCATGACCATATAAATAGCAATACGTAACATAACTTATATTTCATGTATAGAACTGTACATCCTTTGTAATAAATTATTTAAATAGAATTCGATTAGTGTTGTTACAATTTTCTTTTATTTCATTAAACTTTGGAATTAACTTCCAATGTACCTTCATAATTTCGACGAAAATACCCCACAACCGCTCATTATATTCTTAGGTGCAGTTTTCCCCATTACGCAACCACAACCACTAACTACATTCTTCTAAAACATAAGAGTGATAATGAAAAATATCGCGTATAGACATTTAACATAACGTAAATTGTTTGTGTGATTTCAGTCCAGATTTTCCACATCTAAACAGAAAATATGCTTTGTAAAATAACTTAGAAATCTTTCATATTGGTGTATCTAGTAGGTGTAGTTGAAATTTTTATTAGACCTCCATTTTTTCAAGAAACGAAACTTTCGGTATTTAACAAATTCCTATTTGTGTACTTGTAAATGCCGTTGCAAGGACTTATTTCTTTTAAATCTTCTACCGCATTCATGACAACAATACGGTGTATCCGGGGAATGTATTGCTAGATGACTTTTAAGGACATTGTTGCGGGAAAAAGACTTCGGACAAAATGAACAATGATACGATTTCTCGCCAGTGTGAACGGTCAGGTGACGTGTTAAGCTTCCTCTATCAACGAATGATTTATTACAATAATCACAAACAAATGGTCTTTCCCCAGTGTGTGTTCGCAAATGATTATCAAGGTTAAATTTTTGCCTAAAAGGTTTGTTGCAAAATTCGCAAATGTAGGAAAATTCACCTGTGTGTATTTGTATGTGTTGTTTCAGATATTCTGCTCTGGAAAACATGTCACTGCAATATTGACAGATGTATGGCTTTTCTCCTGTATGTTGTCGCATATGCAATTGGAGGGAAAACTTTTGCGAAAAACTTTTATTGCAAATTTTGCAAATGTGCAATTTTTCCCCTGTGTGTGTTAATAAGTGCCGAGTCAAATATTCCCTTCTGGCAAATGATTTAGTACAAAGTTTGCAACTATGGGGCTTTTCACCTGTATGCGATCGGATATGATAATTTAAATGGCTTCGTGCTGTGTAGGATTTGCTGCAAAATTCGCAAGTGAAAGGTCTTTCGCCTGTATGCACCCTCAAATGTATTTTAAGGTACTTCTTAACAAATAGCTCCTTACAATATTCACAGGGAACTAGTTTCTGCCCAGTCAATGATGCAGTCGTGCGCTTCTTTTCAAATTCTGACTGCGATGCGCCTAAGCTTGAGTTAGAGGCTTCAGGATCTAGAATACTGGAAAAGGAAATATACAGTAGTTTAAACTGATTCTTCAATATTGCTTGCAAGTATATCACGAAATCTGTATATATCAAAATTAAATGGTCAGAGGACTACAATAAATATAAATTTAAACAACAAGAACCATAGCCATATTAAGAAGGCTAACACGGCAGCATACCAGACGTTTAGGAACCTAGCCAAAGGTAAATTAGTTATTCCTATAACCACAAACTATAAGGAACAAGGATCTTAATTGTCTATAGCCAAGGGTAAAAATTAATTATCCACGGCTCCAAAATAGCTTAATCCAACACTGACAAGATCTATGTGCAATTATTATAACTTTATTCTCCATAATGAAGTTCATAAACATTCAATTGCAAAGTTTTTCAGCAGACTTGGGTTTTGAAATATCGGCAAAAACAATATTCATAGCTACTGTCGCTTCCTACAAATCTATTCTGAGGTTCCATAGAAAATTGGCATTTTCTAAAATATTCTTGCGATTTGAAAATATTTACAATTGATTAAGAAAGTTGAAGAACTACTATTACGCGAAACAAAATGCATATATTCAAACAGAGTGGCTGGTTCATTTCAGAAATAATTTCTTCTGCTATTACATCAAATGGTTATTAAGATATGTTCTAGAAACTCCTGTAGACAGATACACCTTTTAAATTTACACTAAACATTTTCATAAGTAAAACTAAACATTGGTATTCCCTTTATTTCAAGGACAATCAGGTGAAACTTAACCACTAGAACTTGATTATTAAAATTACGAAAATTTTAATAAATACATTCGCACTTGTGTTACTTAATAGAACAAAAAATGAATGATTAGCAGATATTACGCTAACTCAATAGTTTCCATGCACTAAATAACTTCTGTGCTTATAGTTTTTAATATGGTTGTAGACATTTCGGATTCTACAGATTTCTCTCAGGGCTCATCTTGTGTATTTTTTCTTTCGTTTCGATATTATTAGGTTGGGTATGATTTTTTTTTAATATGAAGGTAGATCACGTGATATTTCGCTGAAAAAATCCTTGACACACATGACGCCATGTTTACAAGAGTTTAGTCCTATACTTTTAGCACACCGACTAGAAAGTAAGAAGTGCAGACACTCTCCACATTATACACAGCGTGTGAGGACGCAACGGCGCTGAGAGAAAACTTGAGCGCTGCTGTCGTTTCGGCAGGGTGTCTTGAGCGAACGTAATGCTGTCTTGTAGATATTCGTAGTTCCTGTAGTTTAAAGAAAACGCAAAAGTGCTCGATATTGTATTTCAATTCAAACGTAAAGAAGCGTGTTATTTTCTATTGGTAAAAATGTTGCGGTTCTTTTTATCATAATTTTGTGGAGTTCAATGTCCTTTTGAAGGTTCGACTTTGGTGGTTTATTTTATTTACTTTCAGTGTTTTGTTACATTCATGTGGTTCACCAACAATGTTACCGCGGGCGTACATGATTTTACTTAAAATCAATAGAGAATGATATAAATATTGGCGTGGGTGGTGCAAGTTGTATCTCAACTGTTCGGTTGGCTGGCGCGAATGCAAGTAGTGTAGCCCAGTGCAAGCACTTTTTGCCCCTGAACGGGAGAAAGTGTAGATAGGTGCAGACAATTAACAGTCGTTCTGTGTTCTCAGCGTATGTGTGAGAGAAAGGGGTTACAGATGGCGTTTCGTGCTAGCAGAAAGAAATAAACACATGCCCATTCAGGTGGGGACTGCACGATGGACACTGTGACGTCACATCTACTCACACAGTGCTGTACTAACTTACACTTTCAGTGCAAATAGTGCAACACCGAAAAGACCCACGAGAACAGACCTTTGATATGTCACATCCACACTCACCTTGGTTCCCCCAGAAGACCATGGAGAGCTTCCAAACTTAACTTATTTTCATGCATGCCTGAATGCCGACGTGTTTTGTGGCAAGCTGGAGATCGGGTTACAGTCAATATTTTTACGGTAAGGGGAACAAAAATGTCTCTCCCCGGGGAACAAAAATGTCTCTCAAGTGGGAAAAAATTATTGAAAAAATTACAAAAGACAAACCCCAACCTCTGCTGTTTGTGATTGTATTTCTCCGAAAATTTTGTTGTGAAATACGATGAATTTGATAACTAGTGTTGCCCATGGGATGCGATTTAGGCTGTCTCGTTTCTAAAAGCTTTATCTAGAAGGTGTCCCGTCTCAAAAGGATGTATAATTTATATTAAAAGGGTTCTTTCTCGTCCCGTTTTCAATAATCAATACTTCGTCTCGTGTCATCTCGTGGGAAACCCTAGAAATAACCAAAAAATGTTAGAAAAAGTAATAAAAGTCCTAGTCATATTTAGCGTCTGAAACCTAACTTGGTCCAGGATGGTCTTTTCACAGGGCTTTTCCTCAGCACGCTAGGCAAATGCCTGGATAATACATATTAACTAGGTCCTAGACTCTGGCATTCCAACATCCTCTCCCCACCCTATCACGTCTGAGCCTGAGATGCCTAAAGGCCATTATAATAAATTATTCAAGCAGGACTTTAACAAAGGTTGCGGATTCATAAAAGATGGGAAATTTCTGTTCTGTTCTGCTCTCGTATTTATTTACATAATACAGGTTCTACAGATTCGAAGAATACGATGACACATGTTAAAACTTTGGATTGATTTAAGCCATAACCATCAAGTTGACTTTAAAGAAAATATTTGTCCTTGCACAGCAAAAGGAAGAAGTTAGTTCCTAAGTAAAAAATAAAGTACGTCTTTTTAGCAAACCATCTTTTTATATTAGGAATTCTGACCTATTTATTTAAGCTTTTAGTTATTTTCAGGAAAAAGGGCAGAAAGCAATAAAAGTAATAATGCATTGAGTGCGAGTTACCAATTACAAACACAGCAGAATTTCACGGAACCGTCTAAATCAAGTGCAGCACAACTGCTGCCTCTACGCGGAGGCGCTGATTGCAACTATAAACATTTCACATAATAACGAAAACCATGTCTGCCCAGGTTAGTGCTGTAATGTTTTAATATGAGATATGAACAATATCTTAACAATCTTGAACAGCGGATGTTTCATGAACTATTACTGTGCATCTGTATATAAGTTGTTGTTATCGTAGACTAAAACAGGTCGGCTTCCGCTTCCATGACCCAAGAGAGGATACTACTACATTTGGGTTTGATTTTCGCTTGTGCGTGTGAAGCTCTTATGTTGTAGGGGAAATTCCGGTGAACACCTGTGGCGTAGGTAAGGGGGAATATGAGGGATATAGCACTCTTAAGATCACCTAAATGAACTTGGAAAGACAGGTTTTTCGCAAGAAAGAGAACTAAGTTATGTTTGAAAACATAATTGTTAACATATAAATTTAATTTAAACAGAACTGGGAATGTTCTACTATTCGTACTATTCTTAAATACAGAGCAACGTAAGATCTAATGTAATCCTTTAGATCAAAACTCCAATAGAATACAAACTTCGAAAAAAGGCGAATTCAACGTTAGTCCTGTTACGTAATTTAACGTTGTGTATGTACCTTAATGGCTGCCGCCTGTTCAACGGGTTTTTCGACTTTAGAATCAGTGTAGTCTTCAATGGCAAGAAGTAGGCGATGAGCAACTTTTTTTATAACGATGTTCTTGTCCTCCACCTGTTCAACGGCTTAAAACTATATTTTCCATTTCACCAAAAGAAAGCACTGACTTTCTAAATTTTCCATGCATCTGCAGTAGCATTCGAAGCTGGAACTATCCGCACTCGTTACTAGCTCTTGACATAGCCACTCATATGCAAAGCCATCTAGTGGTTAACTAATATTTTAGTATTTTCTTATGTTAACAAAACATTTTCTGTACTATATATATAATAATAATAATAAATCACAGCCATATTCAATCCACTAGTGGATGAGGCCTCTCCACGAAGGGAGGAGTTGGCCTACGGCTCCCACGCTGACCAGACGGCTTGGGAGAGGAGAGCCGAAGCTCTCACTGTGATCGCCACTGTCTTTTATTCACAGCAGCTCCCCAATTGTCCTCACGATGCTGGGTCAACACCGAATTTTTTGAGCCCCACCGGGAATCGATCCCGGGACCGCTCGCACTTAAGTCGAGCACGCTACCGACTAGGCTACGCAGGAGAATCGGAGAATATATACTATATATATATATATATAGTTCATACTTTTTCCAGGGAGAATCGGGATAATTCAACTTCTTCCTTGTTGCAACTGTAAATTTGGCTACCTTTCCCCCCTCCCCCACTATATGAAAAAGTACTCCATTTGCAATACTTTTCATTGCCTTGAATTTATAGCCTTCCGGGTAGACGAGCGGTCTGCGGCGGTAAGCCATCAGCTCGAAAGTCCCGGGTTCGAGTCACGGCAGGGGCATCGGTATAGATTTCAACAGCTAAAGGATAAATCGTGACGGGCCGACGTCCAAAGTTACTAGACTGGCCCATATAAAAATAAAGTTTACCTTGAATTTGTAGTTTAGAAGTGAGCGTGTATGTCAATCAGAAAACTACTATTAAGATTTTAGAAAAGAGAAAGAGTACAGTGGAAGGATTTAACAAAAAGATAGAAAATTAGGACCCCTGAATAGAGTATATCTGGTAGCCGTTGACAGAAGTCGTTTTCCAATATTCGTTCTAATAAAAACAATTAAAATTTTCGAAACATATTCTTCAAACCGGGGAGACAATTAGCCGGGCATTAATGCCTTGATCCGGGGAAACTGGGTTCAAATAGTCACTCTAGTATAGGTTGGAACTCTACACTATATAGAATTGCTGTCTATATCTTCTGTTACCTCGTTGATTCTTTTCTCCCTTCCAGGTCCATCTGATATTTGACAACATTGCTAAAAGATGACATCACTTTCGGGGTTAGGGTAACGTGTGAGTCTTCGTACCATAAAATGAATACTAAAATATGAATGAGTATTGAGATTTCAGGTGGCCGAGCGGTTCGAACGACAAATGCAGAAAGTTCCAACTTCGAATCCCACTGCAACCAGTATTTACAAACAAAATCAATATATGATCGTGAAAGAAATGGATGAAGACAGCAACTGTGGTGAGTAATTTTTCGTCATGAAGTTCAATAGTCTCTTTTGGTCAAATGAAAAAGATGGTTTTGAGCCGTTGAACAGTTAGGCACATACAACGTTAAAGAAAAATGTTTCCAAAATACTTATCTTGTTGACGTTGAAAACTATGTTGATTCTAAATATCGAATAAACCGTTGAACAAGAGATATTTTGGTACATATATAACTTTAAATTACAGGGCGAGAGTAACGTTGAATTCTCCTTTTCTCAACGTTTTTCTTCTACTTGGGTTGATATTGCTGAGAGAAACAAAAGAAAATATGTGCACCTCGACCTTCAGCTAATAAGACAATATATTATTTAGGTACATTTGTTATCTTAACACAATGCATAACTACTAACACAGTGAATAATCACTACCACGAGTTATTTCCACAAGATCCACATTATCACCCAACATAACATGTAAGTTTATGGCAACCTTGATTTGCAGTTGACTCGTTTGTATAGTTAAGTGTGATGAAACAAGTTTGATTGACTGTAATAAGTTAACTTAAAATTGTAAGTTTAACTCAAGCTGAACGTACACTTTTGTGTTCAAGTATTATCGTGATTCGCCCTTGACTTTGGCTTGTGTAGTTAAGGTTGAAATAACAAGGTTGATTCAAGTTTGAAGTTGACGGTACGAAGTTTACTTGATATTGTAAGTTTAATTCAAGTTGAACAGGAAAAATGGTGTTCAGGCATATGTTCTCGAAGTGCCCTTGATTTTTGCCTGGATAGTTAAGCTTGATTCAACTTTCAAATTAACAGTATGATATTCACTTAAATATTGTAAGTTTAATTCAAGCTAGACTTAGACAACTAGAATTTCCCTTGTAAAGTTTGACATAACAAGCTTGATTCAACTTAAAAATTGACAGCACTTAACTGACTGGATTCAAGCTGAATGTAGATAGCTGTGTTGATATGTGTCGCCACTGTCCAGAAGCAAGTGTGCAGACGACGAGAACATACTAAAGAGAGTCTAGCCGATAAATCACATTTCGTAAGTTACGTCAGTAATTTTTTCTCATGTGCAGTACTGCTTGAACCATAAAGAACGCTGACAATCCACTATTTGAAAGATACGAGATTGGTTCAATGGTTAACTTATCGGAAAGATCATACGAAAGTCCCGGGATCAAATCCTGGCGTGGTTATCTTTACATCTTTTTAAAAACATTTTTTTATGTATTATATGCATTTGGAAATTAATTAAATTAGTTAGCATCGGTTAGGTTATATTAGGAAAGTCAGATTCAGTGTTATTTTATATTGCACACAAGTGTTAGAACCTGAGTTAATGATGTAACTTCCGGAATATGTCATGTCGGTAAGACGTTCGTATTATAATATAGTGATCATTCCGACAGTTGTAATATAGCGTTCTGACTTACTACTATTGTGACGTAATCGTGCTGTATAAATACAATTTCCAAATCATTATGCAAGTTTGCCCGGTGGATTACTAGTGAGTGAAGCCTGCCTAGCCCAATCGATAAGACGCCGGCAGAAAATCAGAAGATCGCGAGTTCAAACGATGATGCAGACAAGTGGGAATTTTTAACTATGAATGAAGACGGGAAAGTGGAAAACAAAATTCGAGAACACATAAAAACGATCAAACGAAAACCAACAGCAGACCCGGGTTCGAATCCCGGTGATGTCACTTTGAACTTTTTCTTTGTTTCACGCTGGTTCTGACTTGATATGGCAAGCTTAGACCAAGGCCAACGAGTAAGCTTCATAGATGCAGCTTGTCATGACAATCATAATGTAAACTTGCATGGTAAGCTTAGAGCAAGTTTGGATTGCAAATATGAGTGGCAAGCTTAGAACAAGCTTGTCAAGTACCAACTAATAATCTTAATTAAAGATTAGGTTTAGCTTACAACCTTAAAATGACTAGCTTAATGTAAGCTTGCATGATAAGCTTAAAGCAAGATTGGATTTCAAGCTTAGAGCAAGCTTAAGCGGCAAACTCAGAGCAAGATTTAAAAGTGCCAACTAGTAAGCTTTATTTACGTTTAAACAAAGCTTACAGCCTTACCTTCACAAGCTTACATCAAGCTTGTACACCTGACATCGCAAGCTTGAAATAAGTTCAATATAAGCTTAATGAGACAGTACTTTTGCAAAACTAAAAACAAGTGAAATAACTGTAAAACGAATAGCACGCAGATACACTTTTCAGCACCACAATGAACCTGCGAGATGATAATATTAAGTGCGGCAGAGACACTCTGCAGTTTGGACAGAAATTAAATAGTGTTAATGTGGAATGTTAGGATATTAATAAACAGAGATATACTTTAATCTCTTGATACACACTTGATACAACACAAGTAACACAATATGACGTGATTACGTGCATGTTAGGGCGAGATTAGAATAACTCAGCTCCGAGATGTGGTAAAATGCGCACGTTGGCTGATGCTTAAATATCAGCGTGGACAATATTTCCAGTTGAAATATTAAGAAAAGTTACGGAAACTAGAAACAAAACTACTACATATAGGTTACTAGTTCATACGAAAACCTTCTCAAGTTTATTGAAAACAGCTTGTTCGAATTCTTAAATTTACTAAAAATGTGTTACGCAAATAAAAAGAACTGCGGAAGTTTCAATTGCAGTTCATCACAAAAAAGGAGAATGTCGGGCAACCTTAAAACTAAATGAATGAAATGGTCTTGATAAATAACCCATACAACCGATGTACTCAGAGAAAGTGGAGTAAAGCATTTTGTGTATTGTCAACAATTATTTCACGACGTTCAACATTCAGCCATGTGTAAACTGGTTCACCAATTTGTAATGTTATTTTCTAGTTATTTTTATTACAAGTCAACACTAACTGGCCGCTAACTGGTCTATGTATCCTATGTGTGATACTGGCGGAAGAACTAACGCATATACAGTTTTTATACAGCGTTTTGGAAGAAAGAAGAGGAGCCTGATACAGTCACCGTTTAAAATTTTCATAACTGTTCAGCAGTTAGTTAGACTGGCTTAGGTAAGTCGTTTTTCCACGTATCAGGTCTGTCGCGATTTCGCTACCAGTTTCTGTTCCAAAATTTGTCTGCAATATCTAGACTTTAAATGGACGCATTCATGAATTCTCCTTTAATTCTTGCTTTATTTTGTGTGGTCTCTCTAAAATGTTACACTTGGTACAAACTGCTGCACGTCTAGAATTAGTTCATTGACTCGTAAGAAATTAGCATTGAAACAACATGTAAACCTATTATAATGATATGTAAGTTATTACAATCTGCTGATTAAACGGTCGTTATTATTTAAAGAAATGTTAGTATTATTTATTTAATTCTTAGTCACCCTCAAGTCGTTATCAAAGCAGCGCTTGGGTAAATTCATATGGTGGTGGATTAACGTTCCATATGAACTCCAGAAATTTTCCACTGGGTAAGCTCGTTGACCAAGCGAGATAGAAGTTATATTACTAGATACGATGAACCATAGTTTCACAATATATTGCTTTAACTAACCAACAAGAGTTCGTATTCTTCTGTGAAGCCCTAACTTTTTTCTAAAGTCTCCCCATTCGTCAATTCCACCACCACTATTCAAGGCACAAAACTATTCAGTTAGGTACCCATAGCAAATCACATTGTTCAATAACTATGACTACAATCAAAAGAAGTGTATAAATATGATTCACTGATAAGAGATAATTTTTATTACCTTATATTTTCTGGATCCTCGCTCTCAGCGCTTTCTATCATCTCTACCTTACATGGAACGTTTATATACTCGGGTCCACTTGGTGTTGATTCGGAGGAAATGAATTTCGCTTCCTGTATATCTTCACTATGCTCATGGATTTTAACCTCAGGTTCGACAAATTCAGGCAAAATGTAAATATTCCCATGTTCACAATCACTTTGTTCTAACTTCGCTGCGTCTTCACTTTTCATTTCTTCACTTACACTGGGGTTAACATTAGATACACTGCCATCCGAGTCAACAGGAAATTCGTTTGGAAGTTCATCATTATAATCGATTACTTCTGTTTTAATAACAACGTGCGAATACTCCATTTTGCTGAACTTTGATTCAGAATTGACTCTTTAATGTAGCATCAACTATGATGTTGTTTGGTTTGTATCTGAAAGAAAACATACAATTAATTAATTAATTAATAATTAAAAAATTTTCAAATTAGAAATATCACAGTTTCTTATAACAGTTGAGAAATGGAACGAAACAATTGATTGAATTGACATTTAGACATCTAATGCTCAAGCCGGGACAGGGTGTTGAGGATGCGAGAAGGCAGAAGCTAGAGCCTAGTTAGCAGATATAATCCCGGCATTTGCCTGGTTTGACTGAGAAAAAAAACGGAAAATCTTGTCATGATAGACGGCTGCTAGGATCGTTCCAAGAATCTTCCAATTGCTAAGCCAACACTCTACCCAAATAATTCATGAAAATTGTAAACCCACTCTAATTGAAACTGAAGGTGTTTTACGACCTAAGGTAAACTAAGTCGCTCTTCTAAAAATAAAGGATTTACTTAAATAATACGGAAAATTATTTTTAACCAACGGATTTTCCCTAGTAACACAAACACGAATTTATACTTTGAAAAACAAGTCCTTTTAAAAAAAATATTGATAAAAGTTATATCTATTGAACCAACTAGTTGTCAGCCTCATCAAGAATTTATTGAGTTTTTTAAAAATTGTGTAATTAGATATATTTTTATTCCGGTAAGCCCTGCTAGCGATCTCTCCTAGTTAAACTAATGCGATACTGGAAAGGAAAAATTTCCCAGTACACCAAAATGCAAAGGCGTAGTTTCTCCTTAGACTTAGAAAAAATTAATCCACGCGAGACTCATCGGAAACACTAAAAATATCAACAAAACTTCAGTGACAAAAGAGAAATCTAACACATTTGAAGTTTAGTGGTCCTTAGATTGGATCACTTATTGAACATGTATAACAAAAAACAAACATAAATAAAATGCAAGAGATAAAACGTTTTATTCGGCCTATGGAATATTTAATCCAACATTAAAAATTTTCTTCAGGTCTAACACTAATTATGTATCATAGCTTTCACTAAAATTAAATCTGAGCCATATATGTCTAAAGACCAGCAATAAATTGGAATTCAATTAAAAGTTAATTAACATTCGAAATTGCTTGCTGACTTTTCTTCATCAGAGGTTCAACGAAATGTATTAAATACAAAAGCCGTTCGGGTCTCACCTTCGATCCTGGTGTTGCAAGTTTAATATCATCGACGTACATAGTTACAGAAAGTGACACCAAAATGAGTGGCTTAATTTCCTAACACACTAGTAGTAACCAAAATGTTGTTTTTCACTAGGGTGACCATTCATCTCCGGTTTCAGAGAAATTTCTCCCTATTAAGGCGTTTATCACTCGGGTATCTATCTCCCCGATTTGGAGAGCAAATATGCTTCGAAGAATATTTTATTAGAAACATTCGAAAACGACCACACATATTCTTTTCAGGGATTCTAAATTTGTACTCTTTATTTTTCGCTCAATTCTTGAACTGTACACTTCTTGTTATTTCTCTTTTCTAAAGTTAACATTAGGAATTTTCTGATTGACTTGAACTCTTACTTCCAAACTCCAAATCTAGGAGTATAGATAAAAAGTGTTAAAAATGGAGTAACTTTTCTTGTGTCACAAGTACTAAGTTTTTAGGGCTATATATTGACGACAAACTACATTTTAAAACTCACATAACAAATCTATGTCGTACACTATCATCTAACATCTTCATAATAAGATCTCTCTCAACTGTTCTAAATAAAGAACCATTGATATCCTTATATTACGGTACATTTTATTCGAGAGCAAAATATGGTATTCTCTTTTGAAGACCCTCAAGTCAGCTATCAACAGCTTTTAGATTACAAAAAAAGTTAACCGCAGAGAAATTTTCAAGCAATTGAACTTGCTAACAGTTCCATGTTCGTATATATAGGAGGTGTTAAAGCTGATAAAAAGTAACCTTGATGGCTACACTACACACTCGGATATACATAGACACGACACAAGAAAGAAAAGTAATATTAGACAAATGTCCCACAGAACAAAAATTTTCGAAAGATCACCGCAGTACTTCTGTATATCCCTATAAAATAAATTGCAACACACTTTAAAAAACATTAAGGATATCAATATATTTAGTTGTGTAGTTAAGAAAATGTTTACAAACAAAACTTACTATGAAACTGATGAGTACTTGCAAGACTACTAATGCTGACTAGACCCTATCGTTATTTCTTTATTAGGACTTAACATTTAGAACTATATACTAAAAACTAGATAGATCCACGCGATAGATCTTAGCCACTCATCAAATCGAATATTTTTCACTCGTAAGCAAAAGAAAGGTTTATTTACAGTTGGTTACAATTAAAACAGGTCACTGTATATGTAAGTGTGTAAAAGACGCTTAAGATAAGATAAGATAAAATGAATTTTATGGGCGGTAGCAGCACTATGGCTTACGCCCGTTCCGGAAAAGACGCTTAACGTAGGAGAACTGCAATATTATTTATTTTATTTATTCACTCACATTGGGCTCCAGCGAGCAAATGCTTACATCAAGGAGCAGTACATATTACAAGAATGCACAATTAGAAGTCTGCTGTTTGAGGAAAAAATATTATATGACATAATACATTCTTCAGTTATGCTAATAAAGAAACGGTAAAGAGCAATGTTTCCTTGAAAATATAGTTAACAGAAGAAAGAAACAAAAGAGATACTCCACTTTAAATACACTTCTGAATTATAATTCTGAATAGCAGTAACATCAAGGTTATATGGTTTTAAACTACACATAATTTAAAATTACAATCTTTTAGGGGAAGGTATAATACAGTTATTTTCTTCTCTGCAGATTCGAAGACACGGACACAAAAGAATAGAAGATAAAAATAGTGACATATACACTCTATTCCACTTTCATTTGTACCCACAATATTCTGCTTGTTTATTTTTAACACAGTCAGAGACGCAGAGCGTCGACACTCGTCCGGAATATCATTATAACAGCTAGCTAAACAGTTCCTGAGCCCATTTACACTATAAAATGTTGAATCGTATTGTTCAAGATAAACACGTGCTTGATTTCTGGTATTGTAGGAATGTAGTTCTTTGTTCAAAGTGAACTGAATGTTTTGATGGATATTTTTCTTAATAGCGTTGAGCATGTATAGGTTTGAGGCTTGTTTACACAACGATTGAAATGGGAACATATTCGAAATACAATAAGTTTCTAGATTTGTATGGCGGGGTGGGAAACCCCATAGAATGCGCTGGGCTAGGTTTTGTAAGATTTGAAAAGGATGTAGCCTTGTTTTCTTACTTCGACCCATATACTCTTATAATCTTAGGTGCGAGTGTATAAGGGCGTAATAAATATCTCTCATACGATTTCCCGTCAGTATGTTACAAAGTCTATGAAGAAAACCTGTAACTGGGGATACCTTCTTACATTTATGTGCGATATGTTTTGCCAATCTAAGTTCTGATTAATATACAGACCTAAATATTTTGTTTCAGTTGTTCTGATGAGATGTCCTTCAAAAGAGATGTTTATGTAAAAACCTGTAATGGCACTAGCTTTTAATGAAAAATTATATATTCTGTTTTATTTACGTTACGGGAAAGTTTATTTATTGGCAGCCAACCCTTCAGAATATATAAATCATTCTGCATGTTATTTTCCTATTCGTTTAAGGTATCCGCTATGTATGATATATAAATATCATCTGCAAAAAGGATCGGTGTTCTTTTCAGGTTAAGATTAGAAAGATCATTTATGTAAAAAATAATGAAGGTCCAAGCACTGATAATTGAGGAACCCCACAATTTATATTTATAACATCACTTTTATAATTATTCGTTACAGCATACTGCTTACGACCTGTTAAAACCCTTATAATCCATTTTAAGGGAATTCTTTTCCCCATGTTTTCTAACTTTTGAATGAGGATATGATGATCAACAGTATCAAATGCTTTGCTTAGATCAATAAATAAGCCTGAAGCAATCTTTCCCTTGTCTAAAGCGTCTTCAATTTGAATTATTATCTCTATAGCTTCTGGTTGCGTGAAAGATCGTTTTCTAAAGCCATACTGATGTTTGTAAAGGAATTTTATTTATGTGTAGTCTTGTAGTTGTGTAGTCTTTTTTCTACCCAATTCTCCATAATCTTCGATAAAACTGGTAATATGGGAATTGGTCAGTAAGTATTGAAATTTTCCTGATCACCAGATTAAAATATTAAAAATTGGGATTACATTAGCTAATTTACATCCCTTAGGAACATCTCTCTTAGTAAATGAATAATTTAAGAAACCTGCAATCGACTCGCTTAATTGATCCACACAATTAAAAATAAGTTTGTTTGTTATCCTATCTTTAGTTTATTTTGGACTTTAAACCACCTATAATATTCTTAACTTCACACTCAATAACAAGGCTTAAAAAGGAATTGCAATAGGTGGAAGTTTGATGTGGTATTTTGGTTTTCGTAGTTGGAATAGCTTTAGCTATTAGTGAACCAAGATTAGCAAACAAAATATTGAAAGTTTCTGGAATTAGTTCGGGAGGAATTATATGGCCGTTCTCTTTGATTTGTAAATGGCACGTTTTTTTTTTCAAAATCGAATTGATTTTTAGTATACTACTAAGTTTTCCAGAAGTTAGAAGGTTAATTAAGACTATTCTTTAATTTATTCGTAGAAAAGAGATTTGTTTCCTTTTTTCATGTTTCACCTTGTTTCGGGTAACTTTCGCTGCGTTATCGCCGTTCGAACTCGCACAGAAAAAGTTCCCAAACTGCACGATGTTCCATGTTCGTTATCTCCTTTCACATCAGTGAAATAAGAACTTTACACCCTCATACAGCATCAATACTATGAAAATTATCCGTTCCAACGGGAAACTTTGACGCCTTGAACTCTTTCTTTTACGTGACATACATGATGCACGAAAGTAAATATTGCAAAACCTTTGATTCATCTTTGCAAATGAACATATGACTGGATGCAACTTTTGTTTCGATGACCAGTGGGCTTCTTACCATGATAACAGAGGGACGGTGGTGTAGGATCACAGAGGAGTCACTTGAAGGCCTAATTGTCTGCGAATTTACTCCTGAGTTTTAAAAACATTCTTACTTCACCAGTAGATATCTCTTAACTCAAGGTTATTTGCTTAACCATCCTGTGGTAGCATGGGATTCGTTCACAATTTCCTCTCGGTTAAAGATGGCAGTGCTGACCAAAGCTATTAATTTCAGAGACATCTAACAATGGAAAAAGAAACTTTTTCGAAGACAGAAAAAATAGAACAGAAATTTATGGATGGATCCTTTTTGCATGTTTGTCTGTGATAAGATTTAAACAGTCCGACACAACAACAGTAAAAAAGACTAAATGCAAATGTTATTGGCTCTTTCAGCCACATATCCATACGTCCTTCTTCCACCTAAGGGAGTACTATCAACCACAGACCGTCAAACATACGGTCACTTATCCTGGCCCAGACATAGAGACTCAGGGTCCTTAAGCCGTTAGCGAATTCGGGGCTCCCTTTTTAGTAATTTAGCAAAAAACAAATTTCACTTTTATAAAATAGATAAGGAGACTTAGATCAACTATACTCAGTTAGTTTCTACTTCGTTGGGAAAATTGGATATTAATTTCCATGTCGTCCTCAAAGTGTGTGATTTCGTCGGGACTATGTCAGAACGCCCACTGGTCAGATCGCCCACAGAAACGGTCAGATCGCCCACCAAAATAGGAAAACATTCAAATTCAGATATGGTCAGAGCGCCCACTGGTCAGAACGCCCACTCGTAAAAATGGCAACAACGTTCACCAAAATGGTCAGAACGCCCACTGGTCAGATCGCCCACTTCTGAAAATGGTCAGAACGCCCACAGAAACGGTCAGAACGCCCACTTTAAAAAGGGTCAGAACGTCTACCAAAATGATCAGGATCCCCACAGGTTAGAAAATACAAACCCTAGCAAGGTACACGGTTAATACTTTAATTTTTTGCAGTTTAATACTTATATTAAATGGATACTGAACAAACATAATAAAAAAAACTCGGGAAAACGTTCACAAAGTCTACCAGTCAGAACGCCCACTCTTAAAGAAGTGAGTCGGAGTCGGGTCGGGGGCTGTGCACATAAGCTACAGCAGCGAGTATAATATTTATATGATAATGTTGCGTTTGTGTGTTTCTTTTCCTAAGTATAATTATCTGCTATGTGTTATCATGTTGTTATATTATTAAGTGTAATATATCGCCTTAGAAAATCGCATCAGAAGCGAAATCCATATCATAGTAGAAAAGGGAAATTGAAAACACGTCACATTAAAGCAATATGAACTAAATAAAATATTCGTTGAAATATAATTTAAAATTCAAGCTGTTTTCAACGTGCAAATGAAAACATGATAAATGTATTTAATTTCATTCTATTAGCTTTTAAGTACAATTTTTATTTAATTACATTGGAAAGGCATATATGAAGCGTAATTTAAGGAAATATTATCATATTCAGCCGTTTTCTATCCACTGTTGGATAAAGGCATCCCCCGTTTCTTTCCACGTATCTCGCTCAGCTGCAATCCTCATGAATGGCTCCTGAAAAACGTTTAATTTCATCTAACCATCTTGCATTTGAACGTCGTCTCGGTCGTTTTTTCCTCTGGTAATCTAATGTAATACATGTTAGTCGTTCATAGTTGTTCCTATCATGCATCTCATAATTCTTTCTGTGAGTCTTTATCTTTGAGTTGTTTGCGCATTCGATGTCCAAGTTTCACAGCCGTATATCATCACAGGTAAGCGACATTGCTTATAAACTTTACTCTTGAGATACATTGGTAGTTTTCTTTTGAAAATAAAATGTGTTCTTCCGAACGAGCTCCACGCCATTTGCATTTTCTATTTATTTCATCCATCAACTTAGCATACGTTGATTTGAGCTGCTCTGAGTAAACATACTCATTAACTATGCCTATTGTCTCACCGTGAATCAATATTTCCTTCTTTGCAGCATGTTGATTGTACATTACTTTCATTTTACTTAAATTCATTTTAAGACTTATTTTCGAGTTTCGGTGGGCGTTCTGACCGGTAGGAACTCTGACCATTTCTGAATTTGCGTGTTTTGTCGTTCTGGTGGGCGATCTGACCGTTTCTGTGGGCGTTCTGGCCATTTTCAGAAGTGGGCGATCTGACCGTTTCTGTGGGCGTTCTGACCATTTTCAGAAGTGGGCGATCTGACCAGTGGGCGTCTGACGTAGAGCCAACGTTGTTGCCATTTTTACGAGTGGGCGTTCTGACCGGTGGGCGCTCTGACCATTTCTGGATTTGCGTGTTTAGCCGTTTCTGTGGGCGTTCTGACCATTTTCAGAAGTGGACGATCTGACCAGTGGGCGTTCTGACATAGACCCATTTCGGCCACTGACAGAAAGCTTCTTCAGGGTTGAGGCCTAGTTTTCCTACGCAAAGTTTGCCGTTGCACTTACCTGATTTTAGCTGTAGATTTTTTTCATTACTCATCGATTAGTTCTGATTGCTTTTTTCAATACTTTGGTATACGGAGTCATTTCATTATTACGCCTTCCTTCTTGGTACAGTGGTTTCCCATGACTGTATACAGAACACATCCGCTAAAGAAGTATGAAACTCTAGTTTTCAGAGGTGCAGCTGAAACAATTAAAGAAAAAATTGTATCCATAATATTCGCCCCTTGCAACAACAGCTGCAATATTGTGGTTATCATATATGTATTAAATATAAAGGGATGGTCATAATTAGCTGATGGTTTCATTCTGTCTTAGATGACTAAAGGCCAAAAATAAAAATCAAATTTAATTAGCTGACAGTTTTCAATACATTTCTGCCAGTAGGAACTGGTAACACTGATAGTCCCTGACTAACTTCACGAGTACTACACTGGAGTTTAATTTAATACATTAATGTTGGGTGGAGTTTTGGCTGGTTTGAAGGCGTGGTCCTGCACTCGAGTTATTTTTCAAAACAGTCAGTTATAACCACCCAAAAGTTCTTGATGGGGAAAGCCACCATGAGCTTCGCCAGAGGTCCATACCGGCCCAACCCAAAAGTGACGTGTAATGTGGTCTCATTTTCCTTCATTGTTGGGCCGTAGTTCTTTGACGATAATGATGGCAGGCAGGTTACAGTGAATGCAGAAGTCTACACTGCCATGATCAATTATTTTTTGCCTAAATCGTTAACCTGGGCGATGTGTTGTTTTTCGAAGTCAGTGCAAAAGCACATATAGCTCTTTTCAGTACGTTAGCTCGTCGTCAAGTGTCCCCAGGTCTCGTTTTGCCCAATTTCGCCTCCATCGTCTCCAACCTTAGCCCCCTACATTTTTGCTTTGAGGACATTTGGAAGAAACCGTTTACCGGACAAAACCAGCAACCATAGAGAACTTGAAGAGGTGCATCGAGTCTAGTGAAGTAAAAAAACCGCAAAAATTGAACGCCAGAAAAAAAACAGGGGAATAACTTCTTTCTTACTTTTTCGTGCTACTTTGAAATAAAATAATGGCTGAGCAAAGCATTACAATTTATTTTAAAAAATTAAAATTTTTGTAAACGTTTTCGCCGACTACCAAAACACTCGGCTTCCTCAGACACACTAAA
>JAGDQP010006550.1:21974-71692 GCA_022664845.1 Lepisma saccharinum | reverse complement strand
TTTATTAATTTTACCTATGAGATGAGTTAATAAATTTTTATTTGTTAGGTTTCAGTCACGTGAAGAACTTTCTCGTTGTTGCCTCGCTGAAATATGACATGAAACGGGCTTTTGAAGAGCTCGAAGTTATAGTAGGCCTACATATCTTTCAAAGACTCGCGCCATTCTCCAGGGCAACAGATTAAGTTATTTGATGATTTAGAAGAAATGCTACCAGCAAGCACAATGGAAGCACTTGAACAAATAATTTCCGATTGGAAAAATGAAGAGAAAGAAAATAAACAATGGTGAGTAGTTTATTTCTTTCAAAATCTGTTGAAATATTTAACTGACTATTACTAGAACTAACAATATTTATGTAGGACAATAAAAGTTTTAGGTCTATGATATTTATAGACAACTAATTTGTTGTATACCTTTGTGATTTTATTTCGGTTTAAAATTTATAAACGCAGTCGTTTTCCAAATTATAACGACTTTCTCTTTTTAACTCTTATTTTTTTATTTTTTTAATAAGGTTGGAAGCAATATTAATGGTAAGGGGGTAGTTAATTTAGACTGTCTAAGGAACTGGGAACTTAGTAATATGTTAACTGGGTTGATGTCTGGCCTTTAATGTAGGCCTAATCAATTTTATCTTTATAATGTAGCAATTTATTGAACTGCTCAGAAAATTCATTAGTTGAAGCAACTTTTTCCTAAATATTACAGTACCTTTCGTAACTGGCAGCAGAGCAAAGAAATTTAATGAAGATATCACCAGAGCAGTCAGTTCGATCGCTTACTGTCTAATCCAATATGGACCAAATTTTAAGTTCTAAATAATGTTTTTCACGCTAGGTTACCCGCTTTTGATTTGTATCACTTCTTGACTTTTGAGCAGCGACGGCGCCAGGATAAAAATGCATGGGGGATGGGGTTGTATAGGTTATATGTATACAAACAATAGCGATATAACTGAGAGGTTATCAAGGGGGTTAAAATAGATGTGGGGCATTTCCCCCTACCCCTACCTTTTTCAGTGACAACCAGTGGTGTAGGGGGGAGCTTGATTCACAGATAATTTGTTACAATATGAGTATAGCAAATACCGTGTACATTAACATGTGTGTATCTTTGCAGTATAGCAATAATAGCATTAATGTCACTCTTACTACAAGAATAATCATCCGTACTTGTGGACAAAAGGCCTTAAATAAATCCAGACCTCCCGATTTAATCAGTCACAGAAAAGAAAATTACATAATAGATACTTTCCACGTAAAATAAAATATGCGCAAAAAATAAATAGAAATTAAGACAAAAATACAGGGTTCCCACTGACCTCTAAAGAAAGTACCGGGTTGGCGCCCTGGTCCCACTACATCTCTGCAAATTTTCACCTTAGCTGAACATGTCAAATCGTTGCTCCCCAAAGAGATGTAACTAAAAAATGCATTTTTATAAATTCACGGCCAAAATATGTATCCTCGAATAATCTCTAGATGCTCGTGGAGTAACAAATTGAATAGGCCTAGGTTCATTAAAGACACACATAAACTACAACATAAGCCCTAACTAACTAACTAAAAAACGAGCACCGTTTGACAAACAGAGTTACGAAATAATGTATTTTTTGAGTTAAGTCACTCCGTGTTTGAATCAACGAATTAAAAGTTAACCGTACATTCGAAATCGTATTATTTTATTTCATATTTAATGTGCTGTAGTTCATTAAGCCTAGTGTTAGAGACAGCGAGGCGAAGTTCTAGATCGAGGAGGGAATTCCACATCGACTCCAAAATAAATCCCTGGTTATATAGTTTACAAATGTGGAACAGCGAATCAAAAACTGAGTATTAGTCGAAAGTTCTTGTTTACAATACTAAAAATCGTAATTCTCAATACAAATTAAAAATTATTTCAATATAGAAACCCAGCCCATGATCTAGTTGCTACCTCATTTTTTTCCAGAGTTGCACCAGGCAAAAGTAGGAAAGACAGCTGGACAAAGCTCTGACAGCTATCTTTCCCATCCCTCACCCTGGCACAGTACTCTCCGCGGAACGTCATTCCTATGACGATCCGAGCACTTCAGAACTGTCTACGGGGGACAGATTAAACGTACTGCTTTGGATCCATGTTACTGTTAGTTAATTCCTTACGGCATAATCTCCATCTGATACGAGTCCATGGCAAACCAACCATCGGTTCACCTTCCCGCCCGGTATGATACTTAGACAAAGGTCCTGGCCGCTACTTTCTTCATCCTTGGCCCGAAAGAGTGCTCGCCTAGGGACGTTATGCTTCAGATTGGGGAGGACTTACGTCATAGTTACCTGTTGTGCCTACTAATGTTAAGTTCAGTAAAGATAATTTAGAATTGCTAAAAATTGGCTTAGAGCACAGACTTAGAAGTTACTTAACGTATTAGAATTCCCACATTACATGAGTTAACACTAATTTAAATTCAATTTCAATTTACAAGTGACACAACAAATTAAAATTGACGACCAAGGTAGTCGTGCGGTCTGAGCGTCTCCAAAGTCGCAAGTTGGAATCCCGTCTAGGGCAAGGATGTTTGTGAATTTTAACAAGCATTGCATTCATTTAATTGTGAGTGGCGAAGTTGAAAGATACTAAACATGACTCATACAAAACAAAGTTTACCAATATTTTAAGTATTAGAATGGTCTTCCCCGAAGAAGAAAAAACTTTGGTATCAGTAGCAGTCCGATTATTTCTGTTTCTTCGTACAAGTGACTTCAGGATATTAAAAAAATGAACCTTGAAAGCATATGAAGAGGCAAAAGGTAAGGAGAAGTAATAAATCCTTCCTTCCTTCAAGACAGAACTTCTAAAATTTCATCGTATTTCTATTTTTTGTCAATGTGAATTTGAGTCGTAAGTTGAAATATACTAAACAGCGTGTTATGGATACCTAAACCAGATTTATTATCAAATCAAGAATATTAATTCTCAGAATACCACCATCTTAAACGGGATTTTTTTTTTAAATCTATCATCTATATCACATTGTGTGAGGTAAATAAAAATGGCATATCATTTAAAACTCGTATACTTGCTGAGTATGTTCTATTTGTTACCGTCAAGCAAAATGTCTATGAAAATACTTTATTGTACCTAAATCTAACTCTCTCTCTTTCTTTCCTATTATTGATAAATGTTAATTCGAGGTTGTGTTGTTTCTCTCTTAGCAAAGGGTCCTATTTATATTGTTTTAAACTCCTTTCTGTGAGCTACACAGAGAAAAAATGACTGCATTTAGAAGGAAAAAACGTAGATTCCTGTTACAGGCGGCTTTCCTGGCGCTGCACATGCCACGGCAGGAGGACTGCATTCTGTGTTGGGGCTCGAGATTTTATGTACTGTATTGGAAGGAACAGAACAAAGATAACAAGGATAGCGCAGACGTACCTGTATGTACGTGTGATACAGAACTGACAAGAGTGGGGTTCTAGATTCTCATGACGGTGGTCTAGAATTTCTTGACTATACTCTAGGTTTTCTTGACAATAATCTATATTTTCTAGGCTTAAACTTTGATTTCTTTAGCTGTTATCTAGATTTTCTTGGTCATGCTCCTGGTTTCCTTGATGAGGGGGGGGGGGGGGGGGCTAGATTTTCTAGACTGTACCTTTGTTTTTTTAAGTGGCGGTCTAGAATTTCTTGTCAGTACTCCTGGTTTTCTTGACGGTGCTCTAGATTTTCTGCACTACACCTTTGTACATTTTGAAAGGTATTCTAGAATTTCTAGCGGTTGTTCCCTATTTTCTGGATATTGTTGTAATTTCCTAGACCACGCCTTCGACTTCTATAAACCCTTTTCTAGAATAGGTCTATGCACTTGATTGCCTGTACGGTGATCTAGATTATTTTGACTATACTACACATCATGGTCTAGAATTTCTAGGTTGTGCTCCGGATTGTCTGTGTGGTGATCTAGAAAATCCACCCCAAATTTTCTTTAACCAATTCCACATTGTACTGAATTACATTTCACATGCCACAGATCGTTGTAACAATAAATAGGAAAAGTTGTTTTGCAAAATCAAAATGTATACAAAACAAACAAACAAACTTACCTTCAAATGTCTTAATTAGACAAACAAAACCAAACTTTAGTTCACTTCTTCACTTCAGTGCACAAAATATTTGCCGACAGACCTCCGCCAATACTCCTATTTTCACTTTATTTACTCGGTGGCCAGTATCACAAACCGTTGTTTTGCTTGTAATACGCGGTAACTGCTTCTCAGTCACTACGCGCCATCACCAACCAGTCTACAGTTAGTTTTTACTACGCAGGAGGAAAATCCGTTTACGTAGTTTGTAGTCTGTGGGATCGAACAGATCGTAAGGATCGTACACAGGAGTGGGACTGTGTAGTATCCGTACAAAGCTATTTGAAATTGCATTAAGAGGATTTTCTGTATCCTGCAAGTGCTAACGAGGGGCAGACATGACTTTCCGTCTATTAGCGGCTGTACAGATTGATCATGGCTGAGCAACAAACCTGTACGTAGCCTGGTATAGAAAATCTTATGTGTGTTGCAGAATCTTGCTAAATTTCGCCTCTCCGGATTATCTAGACTAAAATTCAGCAATTTTTCTCTCAGATACAACGGCAACTATGACCTAAACCCGTGACTCGGAGGAATCATTCTTCCAGAAAAGGGATGGGAAGAGAACGGCCGGAGTCTCACTTGAGGTACCATCTTGATATTCATTTTGTGAACCTGGAGAAAGTCAGGACAGCTGCATATTTCTTTGAAATTGCGCTATATATTTTTCCGATGTACTACATTTCCATTGTTACATTATTCACTTGAGTATGAAGATGATATCGTAATGTTCCTTTTAGTTTTAAATTGGTAGAGTCAAAGATACACGGGAGTGGTTTCAGCCCTCAACCCTTTATTTATATACAAGAACAAAGTTAATAAATTTTCATATACAAATAGTACGAAGAAAAAATATCAATACTTTTTTGTTGTTCTCTTGACACAAATACACAAGAGTCGAGAAACAAACTTGGAACCTTCTGACTTCCGAATAAAACAAACTGCTTCGCAACTTGCCATAGATGTCTTATTATAAAGAAATTATTGTAAAAATATTACAAACAACAACAAAAAAAAAAAAAAAAAAACCTAAGTCTGAAAGTTGGTTTATAGCATCCTGCTTTTTTACTTAATGTCTTCTACTTTGAACTTACCTATCAAATCTAATTGAATTTCAAGGTTGTTTTCGATGAAGTCGTACCAGCTGCAGAGTACAGAATAATCAACATTGGACAACATTCCACTTTCATGTCCTATTTCCACGAAGCAATACCTGCATTATATACATAAATAGGACAAATTAATAAAATTACAATCACATAGGGAAATTTAAGGTACCTGATATCTAAGAAGTCCAACGACTACAAGGACGAAAATTAAAAATAAGGGGAAATAGCCGGTAACAGATTGATATTGAACAAGACGTCAACAGATCTTCGTAGCTAGTTGAATTTGAATGCTATTTAATGGCCTTTAGGCAACTTTGGCTCAAGCCGTATGTAATGATGGGAGAGCTGGTGGAATGAAGAAAGTGTGAGGAAACGGGAGAACCTCGAGAAAACACACGCACACGCTGCTTGTCCACCCCTAAAGGCCACACGGCACAAACCGCGATCGAACCGAAGACCCGATGCACCAAAGGTGAGTAGTGTGCTTCGAATATCAATTTAAGAAAATAATTACATTAAACTTAAATGTATTAGCTGGTGTGAAAGATAGGCTCTGCTTGTAACTAGATTTTTTTTCTTTTCTTTTAATAATTGAGCGGCTCAGGGTGGGGGTGGGGGGACGTAAATGGTACGATCCACAGGCATTTGTTTAAAAATTAGGGCAGAAACAATTCAAACATTTTGTGTAAATCTACAATAATAAAAAATACTGAAACAAATTTTTTTGACGATTGTTTGTATATCTAAAAAACAAAATTTCTGTAGCCTAATTTTAATAATTTAGACTTGATTGAATTTTCTTTTCAATATACTGCTTTTTCCTGGCGCTTACCATTTTGTTCCCTCGGGCCGCTTAATTAATCATTCACTTTCTCGACGTTTTTCCTAATAAACTTTTGTGGCTTCCTGTAGAGGCAACCGCCAATACTTACAAGTAAAAGTTGACAAGAAAATAAAGTAGAATGTTAGGAAGGAGGTAGAAAAATATAGAAAGAATAAGAACTTAATTAAACTAATATTCTATGGTGCTTTTGTCGTTGCAATGTTACCAGTTACTATGGATCCAATGATACTAACCTCATAAATGGCACTGTCAATGCGTGAATCGATACTCACGTAATCAGGAGAACATTAAAACAGGCACAGGCAGTGAGTTTGGACAAGCAGACAGGGACAGCACATCTTGTTCGTGCGTTTCGAAAATTCAGGAACGGAGAAAAATTCAACGATAATCTGGACATCCATCAGTGACGAAACAACCCGAATTCAATGGTATATAAATAAGCGGAAACGTTCCAGGAACACAGGAAAAGAGTTAAAGATGCCTAGAATTCCTGTATTTCATCACAAAGTTCGAACGTTATGTTCCATATCAACTGAGAGAAACTTAAAGGGAGTTGCGGGTCGTGACCTGTGTTTCCATGCTTTCCCGGTACAAAAATGACCGGCTGTTAACAGGCATTGTCACGGGTTAAGAGATGTGAGTTCTGTTGCGAAACGTAAAGCGTCAAAGGACCATGTGTCGCGTTTTTAGCCTCCTTCGAGGTCCAAACTATAAAAACTACAACGTAATCCCAACAAGGAGATATTAAGTGTTCGGTGGGATGTCAAAGGCATAACTCACTACGAAGTCCTGAAAACTAAACAAACCATCAATGTTACCTTCTACTGTTGACAGGTAGACAGACTGCGAACCGCATTGCGATAGAAGCGCCCAGGCCTCGTCAATCGCCCATCATGATAACACCAGACCACATGCTGCTGCCATAATCCGTCAAAAATTGGTTAGGACGCTACCCATCTCTGACTTAGCCCACACAGACCACCATCTGTTTCGCAGATTGCAGAAATCTTTCTCTCAGAAAATCTTTGATGATGTGGAGGCTGTGAACAGTTCTTCGACACCATACCTCAAGACCTTTATGGCATCGGGATTCATCTACCAGAAAAATTGGAAGAGGTCATTGATTGCGATGTTGATTATACAGTCCTAGGCGAGTACCGCTTTGTGTTGTTTGCACTTATATATGACCACACAAAGCGGGTAGAACTTTTGCACGTACACAATTATTGCCATAAAAATGCCGCGTTTATTTATATTTAAGTTCTGGTTAAGCGTGTGCGCCCCGTAACGCTACCACTCATCAAATATTGGCTCTCGTGTACAAAAAAGTTGACCACCCCTAATCTAGTAGATGCAGATTAGATTGCTGGTACTGAGGCACTGGTTCAATTCTCGGGTGGTGATATTTTTTTTTATTTTTAAATAATTGCTTCTTCTTCAGCATTCTACAAAATTTACAGACATAGCTTGGAAAACAATGTTGTTGTTTTTTTCGTTTTGCATTGTTCATTTTACAAAATTCACGAACGAAGCTAATACAAGTCAGTCAGATTCTTTTTTCATTATACGCGTTCTCCAAATCTTAGGGACTTCACGGAAATAGAAACTCGTTGGATTTTCGCGTTCAGCGGCTTTTGACTGGCTTTTCGGCATATTACAGAAGTAGTAGTTTTGGGAGTGAGTAGGAGTAACACTATTGTTGAATTTGAAATAGCAATTAAATAGAAGTAGTAGTCGTAGCGAAAAAATTAATGGTTAGCCGTAGTAGTAGTACTTAATAGTAATAGCAGTAGCAGAAAGAGTAAAACCTAGGTCACATTAAAAATTGAAATTTACATAGGTCGTGACGGTTCAATCTCTTAACAATAGGCAATCATGGACAACCTTCGGAGGAGTTGTATTTCAATTTCAGTTAGGTCACCGAAACTGATTCTGCTGGAGCTAATTCGACAATATGCAATTTAAAATTTACAGTCACTTTCAGAAGGAGTAATAAATAAGTTATTGATATTGCAAAGATTTATATAGATCACTCTGTATTATAGCTATTAGCAGCAATTAATGCCAGCGATGGCAAACCAAGTGTGAACCAGCACACCCTATTTGCTGTTGCTACCACCAGGCAATAGAAAGCAGCAGCTGATAAGTAACTAGTCTTATATGACCTAGGCATACGTAGTAAAACTATGATTTAAACTAGTTTCTCGGGAGAATAGGGGCAATAACAGCTATTGTTCAATTAAGAATAATAACCAGTAAATCTTGAGTGCTTTACACATATTGGGTCTACAACAACTGGTCCCGCGAAAACTCGCCCCACGACAATTGGTCCCTACGAGAACTCGCCCCATGACAACTCGTCCCTACAACAACCCGCCTCACGATAACTTATATTTAGTCTGGAGGTGAGGCTTGAAGCCCGAACTCTCGGAGCCAACACAGAACGTTCCTCTGTTTGGGTCTTATTTATGTGGCGAAGCACTACCTCTAGTGGGTATATCTGCATATTTGCACCCTTTTTGATTAGGCGCATTGTCTATCATGTATAAGAACATGTTCCCTGTGTTGGGAATCTCTCTCCTGCGGTCCTTAATTATAAATATATATATTTGAATAATTTCAAATAAAATATGTTGGTATTGGGTTCGTTTCCCAAATATGGAGTTGGGTAAAGAATTTTGTGTTTGTTTTTCCAGAGATTTGGTGCAGACTTAGTGAGGCTGTTGTGCTGCGATTATTATTATTATTATTATTATTTATAGTAATAATAATTTTCCGTTGCTATTGTTGTGTATGCATACACAGTTGACACTTTATTTGTTGTTGGGTTCTTTTAAACATCTTTTCTAATAGTAGTTGTTGGCAGTTGCTATTGACATCTTCAACTGTCAGATGGGCTTGGAAAGACAGGCCCTACAGTTGTCTGGTTAGTTGGATTCTGAACCACTTCAGATCGACCACTACGTGGTTTTAACTTGTGGCTACGTGCATAAGATGATCGTGATAGCCACTTCAGTATCTCTAGGTGATTTTTGACCCTAAGTATATATATTAAGAGCAGTTTGATCTCTAACAGCCTTTTAAGAAGATGTTTGTTTTCTACGGATATCCGGTAGTATTATATGTACTCTAGTGGCCTGGTCCAGTTTATCGAACATGAATAACGTGGAAGCACGTTTTGATAAGTATAATAGGCCAGTGTGGTATGGTAGTTCTCGTTGGGCTTTCAGGGTAATACCCTTCCATATTTGGTTTGTTGTATAATCTTTTCTAAAAAATTCTTTGCCACTAGATTGTTGTTTTAATAGGGAAATGTTTGTTCTATTTCAGCACAACGATGCTAGAAAGTATGTTTCTAGATCTTTGATAATAAGTGTACACCCCTCATATGTACTGACTTACTAATCCTTTGTGTAAGGTCTATCTGGTTTTGGTGATTGTGGGTTTCTTGGACAGTTTTGCTACTGCTTACTTGTCCCCGAAAGTTGTATTCGGTTTAGATTATATATATATTGGCAGGTGCACACCTGCTTGTTTAAAAATGAGTTTTATTTTCTTATTTCAATACACTGTTTTACTTATCACTAGGCTCGATGTCATGTTTGTTTACTATACACTTGTGATATTTAAGTGCATTTAATCAGCAGTAGCGTGATCTACCTCAAGGTCTGCTAATACAGTCTTTAATGTTAAAAGGGTTGTTTCAATTGTCGGTGTGAGATGAGCGTTATTAGTTTTTTTTTTTTTGTTTAACTATGAAACTATGACAGGACTCAGTCGAATAGAAGTGCCCAAGGAGAGGACAGATTCTGTCCTATGTAGAAAGATTCTTTATATTCCTTGTCATTAGTTTTTTTCCTTTTTGGCTCTAGCATTGTTATTTTTAGGTGCTTAAAACCTTTGATTTTTTTCTCAAAATTTTGTTAAGTTTTGGGTGTAGCATTTTGTGATTAGTAAGCAAATTTGTCATCTTTTGTTAATATTATCTGTGTTTTGCCTAAGCGGCACGTCTTTGAGGTAAGTTTAACCTTCTCCATTTTTCTATTAATCGAAGCGTGCGTGAATAGAGCTGTAATTTGGCCCTTTATTTGGATTTAATCCCTTTAATTTTAGAGGGTAAAATAAGTGGAGGATTTCGTGTTTTGGAAGCTGAGTTTAGTTTTATCTAACATTAAGATTTGAAGATAATTTCGCTTTTTCTTAAAAGCTGTAGTGACCTTAAGGAAGGCCTTGGTATGGTTCTGTGTCGAAAAGGTTTAAAACATACTTTCGTTTGTAGATCACTTTCTTTTTTAAGTTGTGGGATCATGTAAGTTTTACCACAGTATTTTCTACTTTGGCTGTGGCGCCATTCTAAATGTCGTCAATAGTTCAACCAATGTTTGTGGAGCTAATGTTACCCTCAGCAAGATTCAAAGTTGTTTTTTCAGTTTCAATATAGGTACAGGACTGCGTTGCAAAGTCTCTCTTCACGGATTGTGTGCCTCTGTGTTGAAGGATTCTGGTCTTTGCCTCTGACCGGATATGAACCCGGTTTGGTTTGTTGTATAATTTTATCTTATAAAATCTTTGGCACTAGATTGTTGTTTTAATAGGAAATGTTTGTTCTACTTCAGCACAGCCGTGCTAGAAATTGTTTCTGGAGCTTTAATAATAAATGTACACCCCTCATATGTACTGACTTGGTAATCATTTCTATATGGCCTATCTGATTTCACAGAGGCCGGCTGTGGTGATCGTGAGTTTCTTGAACAATGTTGCTACTGCTTATTTGTCCCCGAAAATTATATCGGTTTGATTATCTGATATCTCGTACATATATTTATATATATATATTGGCAGGTGCGAACCTGCTTGTATGAGAATGAGTTTTGTTTTCTTATTTTAGTACTTTGTTTTGTATTATCATTAGGCTCGAAGCCACGTTTGTTTACTACGCACTTGTGATGTTTAAGTGCATTTAATCAGCAGTAGCGTGATCTACATTCGCGTATGTTAATAGACTCTTTAATGCTAAAAAGTTGTTTCAGTTGTCGGTGTGATATGAGTGTTATTAAGCCTTTTTAAGTTGATTTTTATATTTTTGTTCAACTATGACAAGGCTTGGTTGAATCGACGTGCCCAAGGAGAGGACAGATTCCGTATGTAGACAAATTTTGTCTATTTTTTTGTCAAGTTTTTTTCTTTATTGTTTCTAGCATTGGCAGATTTAGGTACTCGAAACCTTTGATTCTTTCTCAATATTTTGTTAAGTTAATGTGGATGTCACATTTTGTGCTAAGTATAGCAAATTTGTCATCTTTTGTTAATATTATCAGTGTATTGCCCAAGCGACACGTCTTTTGAGGTAAGTTTAACCTTCGCCATTTACCTATTAATCCAAACGTGTGAGGAGAGTTGTGGTTTGGCCCTTTGTTTGGATTTAAACCCTTTATTTTTAGATTGTCTCAACTTTTCTGATGTGTTTTCGTAACTCATTCTTCTCCTACTCATCTTTCTTTCTTTAAAGGATATTTTGATAAAAGCTTTGTCCAGCCGCACAGACTTTACTACTGGTCGATCTGTATGATATTTCTTTTAAAATGTTCGTATTTATTAATATATATGTTATCAAGCGGCCGTGGCTGAGCGGTAGAGCGTTGGCTTAGGATTCGGGAGGTCGTGGGATCAATCACACCAGGAAAATACTGTGATGGTACCAGGCACTGGGCGACACCTCCCCGCTTCCCTTATGTCGGCCTGAGCCTTAGATGTTGGAATGACAAACATATTTTTAATATAGATATATTATGAAGCAATCGCATCTCTTCGATGAGGGACGAGATGTCGAGGGGCGGGTTGTCATAGGGACAAATTGTCGCGGGGCGAGTTGTCGTAGGGACAAGTTTTCGCGGGACGGGTTGTCGTAGGGACAGGTTGTCATAGGGCGAGTTCTCGTAGGGACTAATTGTCGTGGGGCGAATTGACCGGGGCGAGTTTTCGCGGGACCAGTTGTCGTGATCACAAACATATTTAATGTCAGTGTTTTACATTTTATTTCAATTTCAAAAATATCTTTCCTTACTAATAATAGTGAAAAGTTTCTTGCAAAGTATGTTGAATTGGTGTAAAACATAAAAAATAACAAAAATAATAAAAGTGAAAATTATCACTATTAATCTACGATTGAAAAAATATTACCGACGACCAGGATTTGAAGCCGGGACAAAATTAAATTTTATTACAAACTCAGCATTACAACAATTCGGCCAGCCTATTAAACAGTAGTTTATTCATCATTTTACTTGCTTTTCCGGGAAGACTATGAAATGATATGACATTCCGTGTTTAATTAAGAATTACTGTTATTATAAAATCTTTGTAATTCCATATTTATTTATGAACACAATTACAATGTTCATCCTAATTCATCTGTACTGCGTTTTAGCGCCGAATTATGTTTAAATTTCGAACGACACGGAACTTCCCCACTACCGCGGGAATTTCCCTCCGCAAGGGAAATCGCTGCGAAATAAGGAAATATTCTCTAAAGACATGCGTCAAAACTTTTGTCTATAGCTGTACCATTGCGACTGCGGGTTTTGTCAAGATATTGATGTTGTCATCTTTCTATACTTACGAACGATAAGGGAACAATTAAATAAAAATTAGGTTTTCTAATTTAACCAAAAATCGACGTCCCAGAAATTTAGTTATTGGCAGTTCGCCATCCTATCTAAATTTCTATAAGTTAAAGTTACGAGTTATTTATGAGCAAAATCCAAATGTGAGATAAACAATGGCAAACGAGACTCCTTGAACCAATAAAAAGGTAATTGTAACTTTAAAAAGGTCGTCCAGATTTTTAAACACATTTCCGAATTTCACTAAGTTCGGCCTATCCGCGTGGAGCACATAACTGGTGATACCGACTATGAGCGTTTCTAATTACATATTCCTGGTCTCACGTCTATCAATCGAGTCCTGGTACCTAAGTTAGTTCCCTCAACGTACACTTCTTCCTCGGTCAATTTCCAAATCATTCATCTTTCGAACACAACGTCTCGATTACTTACGTTATCTTCTTGTATCAGTAATAGATGGCCACGAAGCGAGCGAGAAGCGTGTCAAGGTGCTTGCCTAATGTTGACAATACGATTGACAACCTTCGTGTATGTTAGGAATTTTGTACTCGACATAATCTCTGCAATTAAACTTTTTTTTTTTAACGTATTTCAATGACGTCTAGTTTACTTCCTATAATAATACATTGACTATGTCTTTATTTTTCCCGATACTAAATTGCAATATGAAATAACTTTAGTACTGAATAACGAAATGATTGTCTGATAAAATAAAGATTTGTCTCAAAATGGACTTATAGTCCCATTTGAATAAGCTTAGCGGTCATTAAATGAGACTTGCCGTTGCAAATGTTCACTTAATACGAAGTCGCCTTCAGTTTACATCTCAGGACCTGAATCTCTTGCAAGGAGTGCTGCTAGGCCATATTTCATCTGGAATGCCATCTTCTATGTCACACAGTTCTTCATTGGAATCCCTGAGATCGATAGGATCAATCTGATTGTCCCGAGACATTTCCGCACATTCGCGAGCATCGAAGTCTGCCTTTCCGACAACAATAAGTCCTCCCGCATCCCGCACTACAGTTACACCGTACGAGGATAATCAGATTGTCTGGTGCAGCGGGTAATGAGGTGCCAATTCGAAATAAGTTGCCATTTTGTTTTACCAACCCCATTCCCCTTGTGGTAGAGATTCTCCAAGTCATTTCTGACCTGAAGGCACTCCAGCAAGCAATGTTGTCTTGCTGCAGCCGATGTAGGTGGAAGAATAGACAGATCGAAAATGGCATGGATGGACAGTTTAGCGATTGTTCTCGGATAATTTCTGTAACGCGTCTTGCTCAAATCTTCACCTTTGTGATATTCCTTTACTTTGTTCATTTTAGATCTGTTAGCCAAATCTTCTGGCACTGAATCAAGTGCTTTTCAAAACTATGGCCGAGGATGTATTCTAAAGAATAGCCCAACAATAAAATAGCTTTATGTAAAGAAATACCAAATACTATAAACATCATAAATTCTCAGTGTTTCAACATTTATTGATATTGCTAGATCACTCCAGAACTGTGTACCATCACCGTTTCTAACATATAAAACATCACCTGCTTTGATCATATCTCACGCGGTATATTAAAAAAAAACATAATTTATCTTCTTTCAAATCAACCTGAACTGAATCATCAGATTCTTCTATCTTCCATATGTATGCCTACCTCGGTGACCTCGAACCAAGCACCGTGGTTGCAGTGATATTAGAGACATATGGAATTGCTACTTTACCAGGTTTACAGACGACATCTACCTCAACACTTTGTTGTGGTGACTTCATACATTTACATAACTATATGCTTTCGTAAGTCATAAGTAGTGGACAAAAATCCACCGTCCAAGCAAACAGGTAGTTTGCATGAATACAAGTACATAAACTGTTGTATAATTTGTTATATAACAATGTAAGTAAATTAATAATGATGGCGCTAACTCTTTTCCGGACAGACCCGATGAAATAACATGACAGGATTTTATGGGTCATCCTTTCCGTTTCCGTAAACTCTGCTGACCCAGTGTAAATCTTGCCTCTCGTACTTTCGTCATCGAGGAGGAGAACGAACTTTCGTGGACAAAGTTAGTGGTGAGAGCTACGCTTTAGAATTCGCATCGAATACTTTATACACTCTTCGTTACCAGCAAACGGCTGATATCCTGGTTAGCAGCCATTCGACGTCATCGGTCTGTCTGGTGAGTTAAGCGACAAATCTCTGTATACTATTTAACATGTGACTAAAATCACAGTCTATCAAAATCACTCGTTTTTAACTTTTATTTCTTGAGCTACACCCTATTTTGACTCCAGCCTAAATAACCTCGTTCTCCCTTCGGTAGGACGGAGCAACCATATCTGAACACAAGTTCTCTTCCAGTTTAATAACATTATTATTAAATAATAAAGGTAATTGTTCATGCGAGTGTGCCGGTTCCTGTTTGTTTTCATAATATGAAAATGTTTCTTTACTAGGAGAATTAGTTTGCAAAACACTAATTATATCTTTCACATCGATTTCGTATAGAACGCCTCAATGGCTGATTGGGAGCAGTTATGGTTGGACCGACTTTGTTGGTAGACTGCCACCAATCTGAAGCAAATTCGATTTTCTCATTCTGTGTTAGGTAAATATTTTGGAAACTGGTGCCAGTGTACTTTTCTGATTCGACCATTCTGCTGTACTATTCTGTTACCAAAATGATTGTGAACTCTTGCTTTAATAAATTTAGGTGTGTTTGAATCTTGGCTCCTTATCCAAACCCAATCTTCAACCTTGGGAACTTTTGACGAGTTATTTTCTATGATATTCGCATTATCATGTGATGTTAATTGGGCTCCTCGCTCCAGTCCCCACATTTTAAACATTTTTCAAAATATTTCAAAAACTTAAAAGTACTATCAAAAATATAAATTCATAGCACACTAGAACTTACAAATTACTATGAAATACAATGGACAGCGATCTCGAAATCTTGTCGATTGATGAGTGCTCGGGCTTCAATTAAATAATGACGTCATAATCTTAGAAAACGTTTTACCCGTCAATGGATACGATCTTGTATTCCATGGTAATTCGTAAGTTCTAGTGCGCTATGAATTTACATTTTTGAAAATACTCTTAATTTTTTTAATATTTTGAAAAATGTTAAAAATGGGAGAGTTGGAGCGAGGAGCCCTCTTAATTTATGATAAAAAGTATTGTAGTTCTGAGGACTATAATTAAACATTACTTCTGCAGGTGACTTGTGACTTACCAGGCGTATAAGTTCAAATCCGCTGTTTGCCCATAGATGACGTTCGTGAGCGTATTGAGCTACCATGGGCACGCCAGACGTATTGTGTGGGTGAGTTGGACCCTGGCAACACGAATTAGTACACATAATCAGCAAGTGCAAACAACAACACACAGTGTGCCGTTGGTAAGCATGGCTAGTTTTGTGCCAGAAAAAGAGCATAAGCGGGAAACTCTGCTTTTCTGCTTCCATTTGAAGAAATCGGCTGCCGACGCGCATCGAATGCTTGTGGAGGGCTATGGTGACAGTGCTTTATCGGAAACAACGTGCCGAGATTGATTTCGTCGGTTCAAAGACTGCAATTTTGACCCGAGTGACAAGAAGCGTGAAAATCGGCCCAGGAAGTTTGAGGACCATCAATTGCAGGCTCTGTTGGACGAGGACGATACCCAATCGCAACAAATGCTTGCCGAGCAATTGGGCATTTCCATGTGTCTACGTGTCATGGGAAAGGTTCAGAAGATCGGAAAATGGGTGCCGCATGAATTAACCGATCGTCACCTTCAGAGACGCCAACACACGTGCGAAATGTTGCTCGCCAAAGAAGAAAGTCGTTCCTGCATCCGATTGTGAAAAAAGGATATATTTCGCGAATCCGAAATGCCAGAAATCGTGGGTTGATCCAAGGCCACCTAGATAATAAGGCCTAACGGCTCAAAAATGACGTCACCGTCAGAAGGCCATGCAAAGTTTCATAGGATAAATTTTTAGTAATTTGTTCACGCATTTTCTGTTGAAATGTGAAGCTAAATAAGCCACATACATATCACGATACTTTGAAATAAAACCCGTATATGTTAAATTATAGTTTCTCTACTGCAATGTTACATAATTATCATAAATTTATGTAATCATATCAGTTTAATAAATTTCTGAACGTTTAAGGATTATGCAGTAGTAGCATCAAGTAAAAGCTTTCTATTGATAGAAGATTTTATATTTGTTAAGATCTGTTTCCAATCACGTTATGAAAACAATTTCAAGAGTAATATTACCTCTAACAGTTTTATTCATTAATTAATGTAGGAGTTATTTAACTTAAGCTTACAATTTATACTTGGTCCTAGAGGCAGAAAAAGTAATTAAGATATAGTTGACTGAAGTTATAGCAATGTGGCAAAATGCTCCAGAAAGATAACATTACGTCAGCAAATAGGTTGGACTTAGATCTCTCCCGCATCATTCTGTCACTTACCATATTTTAGGTTAGGTTCATACAATAGTTTAGGTAGAAAAGTAAAATAGGTCTAGTGGCTTCAAGTTCACTTTCTTGCCTTTATGCTAGGTATGGAGGAAGTTGGGTTACGGTAGGTCATTATGCCATTCGGGAAAGTACCTAGAGTTCGTTGTAATAAAACGTACCTGTAAAACAATAAAATTCAAATCGAAATTATTTGGTAAACAAAAGACAGTAAACCTAATTCTTTATAAGACAGTAAATTATCTACTTTTAATTATTTGGAAAATTTTAAACTTTCGGTTAAGGCTACTTAATTGAGTTACTTTCAGCTGTCTTTAGGTTTACTTGATATAAGGTTAGGTTAAATTGTATTATGTTTTTGCAGTATGTTCCTCAATTAGAGAGAATCATGAAACTTATAATGTAGAGATACCTTTTCCTTTTCGGGTTGTCTTTCACAATTCCGACCCCTTTCTGCAAGTAACGGTAATCTGATTTTGTTGCAGCATTCACAAAATCGATTCACAGTTACGTAGAGCAATGAGTCGTAACTGTGAAATGCCTATAATCCTAAAAGGAAAGAAGGTAGACATGCATTAAAATTCTCATACTTCATCGAACTTCAACGCGTGTAAAGACTCTAGAGTTTATGTAGTTTCCTTGATTTCATAATAAACTCACCTAATCTCATCTAACATTTAAGCTAAAATAGAAACGGCTGAAAATAACTGATTTATAGGTATTTAGTTAACATTAGTATTACTCTAACTTAAACAGTCCTCACACAATAACATGAGTTGAACAATCCGGGACAGCACCTGAAGACGCTTTTTTCTTGATTTTAATATTTTAATTATCCTCTTTGCCACCATCACTTATTGCCGATTACAAACCTGCTCCGGTTGTGCAAAGGCTACATTTAGTACACTTTTTACTTATTCACTGTATTCTAAGGGCTCATTTTCATGAAAGCTTGCGTTGCTTCCGATTTGGGTGAGTAGTCAAATGAAACACGTGTTTTAAGATCCCCTATTACGGGTAACGCGTATTTCAATTGGTTATTAACCCAAATCGCAACCAACGTAAGCATTCATGAAAATGAGCCCTAATTCCCATATCATTATACTTGTACTGACTGGTTGAAATGGTCCATTTGGCCGTAACCATTCCTCGTAAAGAAGAGCCTGAACAAAATAAATAAACCATGTAGCGTTAATCTGTATTTGTTCCCAGATTGTCTAAAACAGCGAAGGTTAGGATTTTGTTAGTTTATCTAAACTAAAATTAATTTTAGTTGTCATTTCCTGAGTTTATGATTTATTTCGTTATGAATCGGATCCAAAAGCATTTTTATGATAGGAGTGGTTCGTCAGTCGGGGGAGTATGTAATGTCCATCCTTAACATTACGTATATTGCCTAAACATACTTGAGAACTACGTTGAACACAAATTATTTGCGTTAATGGACTGACTGTGAGCGTATGCTTGCATGTTGCAATGACTGGAACGATCCAAATTGACCACATTCAACGGGAATTATTTAGAATAGTTTCTTTGTTTATACATCACAGACTTCAGGTTTAGTAAAATTAGGTTAAATTATCTTACAAATACTAGCTAAATTTATGCTTATGTAAGAGAAACACGAACTGAACTGTTAGGTGCAAGCTATACTCAAACCGTGTATGATAGTGAGAACTGTGTTTCTTAGTGTCCGGTATAAAAATGTCTAAAGGCAATACATAAAATTTAAATGTATTTATTTTTGGGATTGACACCATTACACGAACCCAAGCTACTAAGGGCCACATGCACAGTCGTTCCGCGGGCTACCCACGGAAAGCCTGAGACCCTTGACCATTTTGTGTTGCACAGTCATCTCGTGGAACTGAAAGAGACCCGCGGCCTCCACGCGGCATCAGGGATTTGTCGCGGGAGGATCGAACCACCCTTGGCTGTCCCGTGGGTGATGTGTGTATGTACACCTCGTGATTTTATTTCTGTATTTTTCGAAATATATTGTATTTTAGCCATGAGTGTTGCTTTAACAATAGACAAGAAAGTGGTACAAGTAATTTACAAAACATTACGTTTACGATCAGACCATTTACCTTAATTATTTTATAATTTTAAAAAAATCTGCAGTGTTGACATGCTGTCGTAATAACATTATTATAGTCTATGGTGCTGCTCACTAGATGGTAGGGAGAAGGATAAGTTCAATTCACAAGCCTGTAGCTGAAAAGGTTTTTGTAAAAGTAATCGTAGTTTATCGAACGGATCCATAATTCGTTTAGAAAAGAAAATGAGTTTTTGGTGTATGTATTATAACATTAATTCGCAGCATGTTAACGTAAATAGCAGATCATGCAGAGTAGTGTATTGCTTAGCTTTCATAGGTCTTTGAGTGCCGCACATATCACATCTCGCAAGTAGTCATACCGATGAACTTTGCTTTATTTAAAATAATAATATTTCTCCATGAACAAATGGGTTAACTTCCAAAGTTGGTGGTCCATTTCTAGTAAAATTTACAGGGAAGAAATGGATAATTTGCTCGTTTGTGTGACTGATAATATATAAGAAGAGCGAAAGTTGAGTTTATTTTATTATATAAAATGCGATAAACATGGAACTATTTGGGAAGCGGAGGGAACTACTTTCCGCAAGGTTACCGCATGATTGTATTGTATGAAAGTTACGAGCATTTATATTTTGAACATGGCTACAGGTGTAGAGGGATATTACCCACGATGTGAGTTAACACCATTGCAGTTTGTGAAACTATACGACTATAATGAAGAAAATCTTTTGAAACTGTGTGCAAGTCATGGTTTAATAAATCTAAAAACAAATTGCAGGAAGTGTGGTAAGCTTTGTTCAGCCGAAAAGAACGTATATGAGAACAAAAAGTGTAAAGATACATGCCCGCACCTAAATTTACCTAACCTCCACGTTCCCATGGTCAGTAATTGAGGAGAATCTACGAAAATGCAAGAAAGCAATTATTAATAATAAATATGAACATATGAAAATATATTTTGATAATATACATGCCCGCAACAAACCTTACCTAACCTCCACGTTCCCATGGTCACTAATTTAAGATAATGTACGAAAAATGCAAGAAAGCAATTATTAATAATAAATGTAAACATCCTCACCCTGCGCGGTAACCGATCGAAACAGAAAACCAGTGAACTGGACGTAAAAAATGATGATTTTTAAATTTTTGTAGCTTTCATCAGGCTTTTAGCCGAAAACCAGACGGACGACCAACTTCGGAAGTAATGCCGAACAAATTTCACGTTGTTCTCATGATTTAGAACTTGAGAAAAGAGGAAAATGTTTGCTTGAAATTAAACATACATTACGCTAGCTTTTCACAATTTGGGTGAGCAGCCAATTTAAACACGCGTTTTATTGAGTGTTCTACATACCACGTAATAAAACACGTGCTTCAATTGGCTACTCACCCAAATCACACGCAAAGCAAGCTAGCATGTAAATCAGTCCTTAGCAAGGATTCTGCCAGACTCCACAACCCCTACAAATCGTCGAGCATCCCCCCAATTTTAATATCTTTGTAGTTAAAAGTAAAAAATATTTACATTCCTAGCTTTGGCTTTACGTTACACAAACTGAAAATCCTCCCCTAATTTTAGCAATTTCAAACATGTCATAAACTTAAGTCAACGTCCCGACTTTTTCAAATGTAATAGTGTAGTCTCCTGGACTTTCTATCGTGGTACCGTCATTAATAGCGGGCAAACAAAGCCCTGTTAACAAAATGCCAAGTGAGGATATTTAGGTAATGCTCCATTTTAGTAACTTTACAACCTTTTTACTCTTAATTTTTCCATGTAATTTCATTCTCTTTTAGCTTAATTCAATTTGCTACGGTAGGCCTAGGTTCGGTTAGGTTTACTCAGATATGAAAACGTAAAAAGACCATAAACTGATTAACAATAACAATTTCCGATGTTATTTTTTCAATATGCTTCCTAACAGCATGGTTAATACAATTGCAATGCTCTTTCTGTTATATAAAATGTTCCATTTAATCTCTGATTTCTCCTAACATACATTTTCGTGATTTATTTTTTAATGCTTTCAAATAATTTCCCATAATTACTTTTTTTTTTTTTTTTTTTTACAAATTTTGATACCAATGCCTAATTAATGATCAATATATTTTATATTTTCTGATAACATGAGAGACAAGCTTATTGTTACTTCTTCGTTAAAGTTATATTCTTCAGTTATTTTCCACCACACATCGCCTAATTCTTTTTATTAGATGCTGTATTGGTAACTTTACATTCCCTTTGTCCTGATATTTTTCCTGTATTTAGACATATAAGCCCCTCTTTTTACGTATACGAAATAATTTTGGGCTTGCAAGTTTCTAACGTTCTCTCTTCTCGCTAGAAACAATCAAATAAATGACAAAACTATCGAACGCAACGTGATTGTCTACTTTTTCCATTATTTTTCTAGCCTCGCTGCAGGTTTATCTTACTAAACAAGCCCGCGGCTCAACCGTCACCGCGGGATTCCGTCGTAAAGCACTATGCAATAGCAACACAAAGTGATCCCTTCGGCAGACCGCGGGGACGGGGTACCCACGGGGCAGCTGCGGGTCTGACTGTGCATATGGCCCTAATTCAGTCATCAGTAACTATATATCGCTATGTTTATTTCTGTAATGATACGTGAACTACATTAAACGTATTAGTTATACTGACACCAAACAAACGCAATACCTATATTTATACTTACTCAAGTATAAGCAGAAATTATCAAATTTTCCTTTGATATTGAACTTTTCTAACGATGTATTAACATACTTAGGAAAGGAGAATAAATTGATTTTCTGTTATTTTATTGAACTTGTCTTACAAAATGGAACATAAAATTTTTAATACCCATATTTATTTATCTATTCTCATTAAAAGTAGGAAAGAATATTCCATAAATTACGATATAGAAACACTTATTTCATACTTCCCACCGTATCGTTGATACTCTATCTTGGCCTCCCGGAAGTGACGTATTCAAGGTGAATTGGTTCAGCTTTAAAGCCTTATATTTTTCGGTAGCCTCGGTTGATCCCGGCCAACCATCAAGATCTTCCTCGAGACCAAATCGCTTCGGACGGAAGACGATGCTGTGTGTTTGGTGGGATCAACAGGGTATCGTCTACTTAGAGCTGTTGCAACCGGGTCAAACTGTCAATGCCCACCGTTACCACTAACAACTGATAAACGTGCACCGTGCTCTGTGTGAAAAAAGGCCGGAGTATCAACAAAGACATGACAATCTGATATTCCTCCACGACAACGCCCCATCGAAAAAGGCCAAAAGTGGTCCAAAACTACTTGGAGACATTTAAGTGAGAGGAGCTACCCCATCCCGCTTATTCACCAGACCTGCCCCCTACAGACTATCATCTGTTTGCGTCGATGGGCCACACCCTCGCTGAGGAGCACTTCGATTCGTATGCAGACGTCCGAAAATGGCTTGATGAGTGGTTTGCCTTGAAAGAGCAGGACTTTTTTTTGGCGTGGTATCCACAAATTGCCCGAGAGGTGGTCAAAATGTGTAGCTAGCGAGGGAAAGTACTTTGAATAACTTGCTTTGTGCTTTCTATGAACACACCATGTGTTTTGAAGACTACAAAACAGCGGATTTATGCTTATACACCTGGTATTATTCGAAATATTAGTGAGCAAACCTCATTCTGGATTGTACTTTTTTACTATCTCTTTGCAGTCTGGATTGATTTCATCTCTCGTTATTCTTTTTAACAATACCTTGACATCCTGCATGTGTCTTCCGGCTAGACCATTGCTCTCAAGATGCCAAGGCGGGGAGTGATAGAGATGAATATTCTTGTTGCGACACCAATTTTCGAACTCTGCACTGGTGAATGGTGGACCGGTATCAATTACTACTAAATAGGAAACGCTAAATACATCCATAATGCTCTAATTGGAGATAGTTTCATAGGCAGTATTATGTGATATTGGTTTTATCTCTACCCAACGTGAAGAACTATCTACTAAAAGCATAAATTTGTGTCCAGCAAAACCAAAAAGTCTATGTGAACTAGCTTCCATAGATGGTTAGGTTTGGTTCAACTTCTGTACCACTTATGTGAATTACATTTACTCATTTCATGACAGGATGTACACTTCATAATCATTGCCTGTGATTCCAAATTAATAGAGGGCCAGTAGCAGTACGTACGCACACATGACTGATTTCATACGTTCAAGTCTCAAATGATGTTGATGTATCCCTACTAATATTTCTTGTCGAAATTTAGGAGGAATAAGTAACCTTTGACCCCACAATAGACAGTTATTTTGTATAGTAATTAGCTCTCTTTTGAAGTAATCACGATACTCTCTAGATTGTTTTTTTTTTTTTTAAATATGTGGGCCAACCCAATGTTACCCAATTATATATATTTTTTTTTAATATTTGAACCTTTTGAGTTTCCTTGGCAAATTGTTGTATCAGAGACTATTTATTTAGATTAATATTTTAACAATGAGTTGTTTCACTATCTCTTGTTGGTTCAGTTTCTGGTAGGCGTGATAAACAGTCGGCTACTTGTACCTGTTTATTGTAGTGTATAGTATAGTCGAAACTAGAAAGGAATAACGCTTAACGGGCAGCCTTGGATGTGCCGACAAAGGTAGGGCTTTTTTCTCACCAAATATCAGTTTCACGGGGATTCAATCCGTGTAACTTCAAAATGTCGTCCAAACAGGTATTTATAGAATTTTTTTAATTCCAAAAACTAAAGAGAGCCTCATTTTCAAAAAGCCCATGAGTTTCAGCTGTTGACATAATTGAAGATGCGAATGCTAGTTTTAAGTTCACCTGTTTTAGTTTTGTTGCACAACTGTACACCCAGACCGAAGTGAGTTGGGTCCGTTATTAACACCACTTCTTCGGATGGATCAAATATGTGCAAATATTTACTTTCTTTGATTAATTATTCAGCCTTAAAAATTCCTCATGTGTTCGTTTTTTTTTTTTTTTTTTTTTGTTTGTTTTTGCAATAATCTATTTAAACATGTAGCTGGGGTGTTAGGTTCACGTTTTTGAAAAAAGGTTAACATACCTACGAAGGTTTTTAATTGGTGTACATTACTAGGTTCTGGGCAGTTATTAATCGCCTCTTAACGCCGCTTAACACGTTTATATCCGTGTATAGATAAAGAAAGTATGGCCCAAATACTCAAATCGGTTTTTAAAGAATTGACATTTAGATTTTTTTCCTTTTCTGTTTAATTCTCTAAACTTTTGTAAAATTTGACGTGTTCTTTCAAAGCATTGTTGAACTCCTTTCCCACTTATAATCACATCATCGAGGTATGCATAGGTATATGGAAATTGTGAGTTATATAAAAAACTTAAAAAAAAAAAAAAAAAAAAAAAAAAAAAAAAGCGAAGAGGTTAACCCAAAGGCTAAACCTATTATTTGCGAAAGACTCCAAGGCGTATTAGTAACTAATATTTTTTTTTTATTCCTCGTCAAGCTCCAATTGAAGATACGCCTGATTAAGGTCTAAAATTACAAACGTATTATTGATCAAATCATCTATCTTGGGCAAAGGATATGGCATATATTTTACAACAGTATTTATCATAGTCAAAGTCGGCACAGATCCTGATCTCCTTATTTTGTTTTTTGGGGACAAGCACTATAGGTGTGGCCCATTCTGCATAAGTTACTGGACTTATTACATTTTGCTCTTGTAATTTTTTAAAACCTTAACTTGCTATCTATCGATATATTGATTCTGTATCCCTGTACCGGTAGTAGTACATTATTCTCAAAAACATCCGAATACTTTAAAAAAATATTTTTGTAGTTTTCCTTCTAAATCGTTACCTGTATCTCCATTACAATTTTTTTTATTCTATTAATTTCCATATTACTGAGATGAAAAAATCTTTCCATTTAGGCCATATAGAATCAATCAAATCTCTACCTAGCAGTGCATATTTTAAAGATTTAACTACATAGAAATGTGCATCAAATACACGTTTACCTATAGTATTTGTAGCTACATATTGACTACACCTTGGGTACGTAACTTTTCTCCATTGGCTGCAATTAAATCTGTTTTTATATTACTATTTCATATTTCTTAATTCAACAGAATAATTCCCATTCCCATAATTCTAACTCTGCTGTTATTTGATGACCATTAAGTTGTATCAATTGAGGACAAGGTACATTGTTGATTAAGCGTCCTATGTTTTGTTGCCCAATGCATAATCTTTGTACTTTATTTTTCGGAATACTGTGGACACACGTTTTGTTACATACATCATTTTCTGTAGAACTGATTTGATTTAATGCATTACCAAATACAACAAAAATGATATGAGCTCACATCCAAACTATATTAAGAAAACTTTGACTCTGTCATGCTTTATTGTGTTTTTTATCAAATGTGATAACCAAACTTAATTCCGCAATCGCCAAAAGAGACATTATGCCTTTTAACGAACTAACGTGAGCTCGTATAAACAGACTCGATCTCTAAAAATGATATGAGTTCGCATCTAAAAGCCTCGATCGCCAGAAATTATATTTCTTTACTTTGTTTATTTTAGATTTCTTACTTACATCTTTTGGCATTGAATCAAGGGCTTTTCAAAACTATGGCCGAGTATGTATTCTAAAGAATAGCCCAACAATAAAATAGCTCGTGTATCAACATTTATTGATATTGCTAGATCATTCAAGAACTGCGCTTCAACACAATTTCTAACATAAAAAACATTACCTGCTATATCTCAAGCGGTATATTCAACTATATACGTAATTTAAATTCCATAATCACGTATTCGAAACTATATCCAATGAGTCTGAATATGTATCTGCAGTGCAGATTTTAAAATACTCCAAGTTCTATAAATCAATATGTCTTCTCAACAAAGCAGGAAGCACAGCAACAATGTCAACTAAATCGAAGTTAACCGCTGAGCCTAAGATTATGACCAAAATCTTTGAATTGCACAATTCCTAAATTACTAATAAAGTTTATCATTGTTTCCATTTTCACTTTGCCTCCGTACAATGCGACAAGAAAGACCTCCTGCATCAGCATTTTAAAATTATACGTAGTGACCGTTTGACGAAGATTCGATGATGCCTGTAGTACCTTAACGAATGGCTTTTGCCTTTCTTGTACGGCGCAGATGATGTGTCACATACAAACACAGCGTAAAGTAAAAGTATGTGTTTTTGTATTTCGCCGAGAACTTCCTGTATTTTTTTTTCAATTTTTTCTTGGCCTTAGATTTGGGCCCTGGAATCAGCATATCAACGTTCCTATGGGGCTGTGCGAGTGTCGCAAGAACAACTAGCAAATCTGTATCATCTCCAACTCCAACAACCGTTTTACCTTTGCCAGCTAGTTCGACTGAGACGGTCAGCGTCAGATTCGGTATAGTGCACTACGATTCTATTTTCTTCGAGTTATGATCTAGGCAAGGTTCTTCTTATTTGTAGTGTTCGTTAAAAAAATAAACTTCGGTTAATCACTGTAACCTCTAGACCCACTAAAACTTTGCGGAAGACACAGTTGATGTTCGCCTCATGTGCTCAACGTCCTTTGTCGAATATTCGTGGCACCCGTCAAATACTAAATACCGGGGTACCCGTCGGAAGGCTGTCAGACGGTGGATATATTTTCTCTATTATGCTCTTCATTATTGAGTTGTGCCTTTCCTGATTGTAACAGTATCGAACAGTGCTTATGGAAGTAGTGCCAGCACGTATTTCATATAAAACTCTAGTTCATCTTCAGTACACACAACACATACTACGCGGTGGAACATCTTATTTGGATTTACTCATATCGTCTCTCCTTCTACGATTACTATGTTGGACATTGCAGCGAGTGGAATTGCTTTATTCTTGCGCTGGATTTTAACGTCACCCAATGACTCCTTTAAACCTTTTCAATGTAGAAATTCCCACCTCCAAAGCCGAGTCAATTCACGGTTTCACTTCCAACAATACCGCTTGATAGGGAAACCAAGATGTCACTCGGCTTGTCAAAGGGTGAATGAACCCGCAGCCATTCCGTGAATTTCTGTGTTCTTTCAGTCCTGAGTTTGGTAAGCTCGTCCAATATCAACATGCTGCTGTGAGGTTGCTGTTGTGACACCGGAGAAGGTCATCAACGCATTCACCATCTTCATTGACGCCAGCATAGCATGAATCCGCGTCGCAATGATAACATCAAAGATGACACGTCCACGTGTCAGGTCTCTTGTGGTCTTCAAGATTTTCATTGCGACCTGCTCGATAGTCATGTGCGTCCAAATGCCACTCCAAAATTTAGAGGATCGCCGCATTGTAAAAAACTTTTTCGACGAAATTTTCGAACTCTGCTGGTGACATCTGCTGTAATTAAAGGTAATTCATATGCCCGCCGGCATGAAAGAAGGGGAGCATTCTCTGTACACTGTGTAAAAGTATGTACCAGTTGTCTTTACGTTCTGCACGGCCAAAATTCTTATGGTTTCCACCAGCTCAATATAATGCATCCAGTTTCCCTGCCCGACTTCTTTCAGCTTGTACTTTTTGTGAGAGTTAAGGTGTGAGATTTAGTAAGAAAGAACTATCTTATTAGCACAATCACTTTGGCTAATCTTTGTTGTAGTTGTGTAAAGTTGACAAACCGGACAGATCTTAATATCTATGTATTGAGATATGTATTTTCCATATTTGCTGTGTGTTCTAAATATTAACGATATAGATGTTTACGAAACGTAGGATTGGAGTTCTACCACTGTACTTAGAAGAGTTTAAACCTGTACAAGTATGGTCGATAACATGGTTTATTCGGCTATGAATTTACAGTTAAGAAATATGAGATTCATCAGAAAGGTAATATGAATTATAATCCATATTGTGTTATGCTTTGATATGTTCAAAGAAAGTTCGTCAAGGGAAGTTTGTTGGAAAAACTGCTGTGAGCAGATACAAAAGTGGAAACAACAGCAAAAGAAAAGAAATCATGTCACAGACCCTGAACGAGAACCATCACAATCTGATGAAATTTCTAATCAGTCAGGCTTTGGAATTAATGATATTTGGTTACTGAGTTTAGTCACAACAAACTAGCCAGATTTCACCAGCAGCTATGACATGTTAATATGTCCAAAACAAACTATTTTTCACGTTAGTTGACTCAAGTTCAGAACTTAATGTTCTGGATAAAAAAACAGTAAATATTCTTGAGTTAGAATTTGTACAAGTAGATTCTCCAAAAACATATGCCATAAACAAATCCAAATTAAACTTGGTTGGTTCATTAACTATACCATGTATATATAACTCATCACAGCATTTTGTGGAATGGCGGGTTACTGACCAAATAATAAATAATGCAATATTTGGCAGATTAAGCATGAACCAACTGTTCGGGTTTTGGCGAAAACGGATGCATTGGGCCAACAGGTTCATAAAAACAAATAACAGTAGTGTCCATATTTCTGAAAATCAGGTTAAGGTATCAAAAACACGAGCCAGTACGATACCTTATTCTAACGCAGCCGAGTGTATTCCTTTTAGTAGACTATGTCTGCAACTCCAAAAGTTGACAGAAGAGGTCGAATCTTTAAATCAGCGCTACAACCAGGAAAATTGTTCAATTGAAAGTAATCCAATTATGTCTAATTCAATAAACCACATGTTTACTGAAACTGTTATTGCAAAGGAATTACATGGAACATATTGAGGTAAAAATTGTATCTAGCAATGAGGTATTTACATCAAACGATCCTACGAAAACTGCAGAGGTAGGCACAGTACAATTATCACTTCCAATCAGACGTGAGATTCCAGAACGAACATCAGGTAATCCAAAAGATCAAGAAAAAAATATTGATGGAGTATTGTTTGAACATGGATTTCAACTAGGGATGGGCACTTGGATCAGGATCCTTACTAATCGGATCCGTCAGGATCCGGTTCCGGATACTTTTGGAACCGGTTCTCGGATAACATTGCTCGGTCTTTAGTACCAGTTCAGCTCTGTTTCGCCTAATTTTTTATTTGGGCCCGTCTAGTAACTTTGGATTTCGGCCCGTCACGATTCGCACTTTAGCCATTAAAATTCACGTCCATACCCCTGCCGGGACTCGAACCCGGGATCTTCGAGTTGTTAGCCTATCGCCGTAAACCGCACAGGTACCCGGTCGGCTCTGCCTCCCCCAAGATTTCATAGATACACATAAAGAAACGCAATCAAATTTATTTAAAATATTAACTTCAAATGTGGGAATAAGTCATTTGCACGGCAACTGAATGGTCCTATTTTCTTTTCATTATGATGTCTTCTGTAAAAGGAAAACATCTTTTGTGAAAGATAGACATACGACATTAAGACCTAGGTTTGCATTTGTTATTACGAGAATTTATTTGTATATCTATTTCACCTAGCAAAATGAGAAATTTCGAAAAAGTGAAGAGAATGGTGGTGTTGGAGGTTCTACTGAAATGTTACATTCCTCCTTGTAAGGGCTTCCAAACGACGTTTATTTCATGTTTCTAGGCTCAGTGATTAACGAATTTGAACATCATAAGATAAAGAAAATAGCAAAATGGTGATTATCTCCTCACTAATAGTTTATTGTAGTGACTTAGCGAAATCACGCAACCAGAAATTTGTCACACCTTTAGATCTTTGCACAAAATTCCCTTTTCATAATTAATAGTTAATAATAATATCCGGCGAAAGAGAAAATCGAAGTTGCAAGTTTTCAAATTTAGGTTTACTGCTACAGATCACCTTTACATCACAACACTATTTCCCTGATAGCTTCATCAGTGATGATCAGAACCTGGATTAGAATAATGTTAGAAATGAATTTTAAACGTTTACAATTGTGTTGAATTTGAATTTTATTTTAAGGCCTTTAGGCAACTATGGCTCAGGCCATATGGATGATGATGGGATGAATTGGTGGAATGAAGAAAGGGGGAGGAAACGGGAGTATCCCGAGAAAACTCACGCACAGTATAATTGTGCTGACATTCTGGTTGTGTTAAAGTACAGGGTAAGCCAAACACAACATTGCATGTCACATTCTTTTGACGTTCCTGCAAGGCTGCAATATTGTGAAGGGTAGAACGTTTGTGTATATACAGTTACACGCTTCCTGTTGTCTGATCCTGAATGTCTGAGCATGTAATCGCGGTATTGGTTTTTGAATTATGTCTCCATTCTGAGTAAGGAATCAGTGGTCAGAGTGCTGTCTGTTGAGGCTCAATTGTTTCTAATTCAAATTATTTTCCTTTGAGTTAGTAGAGGGGAACATACAGACGGAGTGAAGCAATTTCAGAAAATATATATATATATATATATATATATTATGTTTCGGATTTTATGATAAACTCTGTTTGCAAATACAATGTCCTGAACGGCCGGTAAAGCGTTGACTTTTTATTCGGGATGTTCTGGGTTCGATAACAGCGGCCGCCCATTCTGAAGAAAGTTTTGACATTTTTTTTCTCAGGCATACGAGGTAAATGCAGGATGGTACCTACTAACTAGGCCCTTGCCAACTACCTTCCTTTCCACTACTCTATCCTGGCCTCAACTTGAGATGCCTAAGGGCCATAAATAAGTTTGAAAAGTCAGGATAATTAGTATCTCCGAATGTAGTATGTTATTTTGTCTGTATATAAATAAAAAATATTTTTTTGATTAATTGTTACAACAGAAATCTTGCCTGATTTTAATTTTAATTTATTTCCACCAATTTTCAGCTTGTTAAATCAGTTTTAATCACTTTTACCATTTTGAGCATATTATTCCTATACTAATAAGTATTTAAAAACATAAGCATCAACAGAGGCGCATAAGAACATGAAACGAGAATATGCAACGAAACGCATTAAAATTGACATAAAATAAAACAACATGATGAAATACTTTCGCGGAATAAAATACTATTAAGGTTAATGTAAAGCAATGATCTCCAACAAAAGATGGCAGGGCTATCTCAGTATATGTCTAATGTATTTTTATCGTTGCACAAAATTTCAATGCTGCTCCTACAAATTCAAGCCTAGAGAGTTCTAACTTTCAGGGAAGAAAGTTCATATCCAATTCAAATTATAATTATTGGTGATATGAGGACTATGTTGCCATCAAGTGATGAAATCCTCTTTCCACCAGTTTAGTATATCTGAAAGATAAAGTTATCACAATAATCATTGTTGACGGACTTCCATTTATAAAATTTTAGATTTCTTTATTATATGAAGGAAGTTAATTCAAAGTCCATTATTGTCTTAACAACCTTGCTATATTGATTTATAGGGTTAATTCAATCGTTTGAAATCTATAATCAGTTCATTTTGAAATTTATAAGAAATGATAGCTGGAATCTTTATATTGCGGATCGGACGAATTATCTATGACACTGATTTTATCATTGATCGATGAAGATTACTATTATTCGACCTGATGATGATTATTATAAGTAGTTTATTCTGCTTCGTATTTTGAGCCATCGAATGGGAATCGACCTTGAGGAGAAGTCATTAGATTCATTTATACAAACACATTTAATTACATTCGTTTACTTTCGTTCAGCACTTTTTTTATAATTGTATTTTGTTTTTACGGAGAAAGTTCAGTATAATGTACCCAATTTTTTATATTTGGTGAGAAAATTAGAGAATTAACCGAAAAGAGTGGGGGAATTTTAAGTAGAGTTTTAAAGAGGGTTGTACGACCTACTGAATTATTTATAAATTGAAAGATTAAATGTTCACGTCTGCTGTTAGTTGATCGTCAGAACAATTACAATATGAGGTATAAAAGACATTTATTTTATGGAGGTGTGCAGGAGAAGTTACATGTTGGGATTTTAGTCTATTGAGTAATACGATTACTTCACGGGAAGAGTTTAAATTATGAAACCCTGGTACGTGTATATTTAAATTAATAAAAATCCTACTATTTGTTAGGTGAGATTTGGGGTATTATCTACGAAATGTACCAGTTTTTCTCTTAATTTAATTTCTTCCTGACTCTTGGTAAAAATTCTGTGTATGGTAGGGTTGTATCTAGTGTTTCACTAAGAAAGACAGAACTGTGAGCGAGGCTGTCACAGAAATTATTGTATGTGGAAAAACTGAGCCCGGACGTAAGTAATGTGTACTTGCTTGCCTAGCTTTGAAGGGCAAAAGTAAAGATTATACGTGTGGGGAAGCTTCAAATAACTTAACGTCGGGAGATGAAATGGCGTGAATCGAGGATTGTGAATCTGTAAGTACTAATATGTTAGGATTCATTAAATTTCTGGCTTGAGTTAAAGCAAGATGGAAGTTTGAGCTGGTAATTTTCTCTGAGTGATGTTTTGTCTGTGGATCATAAGTAGCTACTCTTACCCCATTTTGTTGGCGAGAACCGTCCGTATAGAGATCGTGATGGTTAGACCATCTGTCATAATAGTAACCAATTCACGAGTTCGATCAATGCCTACTTTTTTTTATTATTATTATTATTATTATTATTATTGCTGAAAGAGCTTCACTGTTTTAGGTTTTGATATTCACAACAATAATCAAGCGATCTGAACGATGAACAAAAAAGAAAATCAAAACTCGGCATTGATCGAGCTCCTGAATTGGTTATGAACTTCCCTCCCTAAAAGTTAGAACTCTGTAAGCTTTAATTTGTAGGAGTAGCATTGAAATTTCATGCAACGATAAAAATACATTAGACATATACGGAGGTAGTGCTGCGATCTTTTCTTGGAGATCGTTGCTTTACATTACCCTTAAAGGATCCTTAACCGTGCCCAGAAGATCGGCATTTTCTTCTCATAAAACAACAACAACAACAAAATACCAAACAGCATACCGTAATAGCGGAAATCCCCTGAGTTTGGTATACACGCGCGCTCTCGCCACATTCACCCCTTCCCCCATCAACGACGCGCTCGCAGCGCCAGTCGTGACTTTAGTGGAGAATTTTGTAACTGTGGATTAAACGGAGGGTGAGCGCGAGAGAGAGTACGGTTGTGAGCTAGAAGTGCGGGCGAGGTTGTTAAGTTCAAAATAGATATTTATGTGCTCTGCCTGAGGTGAGTATAAGCGAATTTCTGTGGTTAAGGTGAATGTGAACGGGTTCGAAATCAAGAAGTGAGGGTGAATCCTGGGCTTGAAATGGGTGCTAGTGTATTTGTTTAAGGCGGCTGATTCCTGTTAAATGGTGTATGTCTACTAATTGTTTACAGGGTGGTATTTGTCAGGAGGAGGTATGGGAAAAAATTAATGCCCAAGCATACTCACAACTAATGTAGTTCTGGAGATAAATACACTGCCAATTCTATCTCATATTTATAGAACGTGCTATTATATGCGTATTTCAGTATATCATACCCAGGGACGGAGTTACAACTAGGGAGCTATACAAGTTTTATCAGTATTTTTTATTTTATGCACATGTCAAAAACTTAATTCAGCCCCCAAATTTTGTAACGACCCGCACCCTGGGCAGGCATTGCACATCTTGCTCTACGCCTTTTGACTTGCTTTTCTCTTTCTTTTCTTCTTTTTTGCCTCTGCTCAGGTAAATGAGGATTTCCTGTCATGAGCATAATTTTTCTGTTTATTCAAAGATCATTTTTTCTGACTGAGCATTCTACATTTTTGCGAAGATCTGAAAGGTACAAGTAAAAAGGATACCGCCAATTGTTGAGCTCGTCTTATTGTTTCTTTCGCGGACTTTTTTTTTCACTCTTCTTTAATTTCTTATGTAATTACTAAAGACCGGAAGTTATGGCAAAATAAAGCACCAAAAATGGCAGGCAAAATAAATTTCAAAAATGGTACTTTATATGGCAAGAATGAGCATATTCGTTTTACTTTTAAGACTTAATCTTAGCAAAGAAAAATAATAATAATAATTACGCAGATTAATAAAATTAATAACAAAATAATGATTAATAAAATAATCATTGTAAGTATAATTAATTTAATTAATAATCTTAGAATTATCAATAAAGAGGACACTATTTTTTTTTTTTTTAAAAAAAAGAAAGCACATAGCACATAAATATTAGCAGTTTTTGTAGCACAAGAAAAGCTTAACAGAAATAAGCTTGTGTAATGCGTCTACGAAAAACAAGAGTCTAACAAATGTGTAGAGATAACCCTACCTTGACTCTCGGGAAAGCAGTCCTGCTACACAGCACATAGTTCACTTCTTGTTGTATGAAATAATAAGTTTTTTCAAATTTTCCACCGTTAGATTATGTCGCCTGTCTGTTAAGATTCGTTTGAGACGCGAAAACGACCTTTCAACATCTACCGATGTGAGAGGTGCATATTTAAAGCACGCAACAACAATGGGATCCAAACCCACATCAACCGTGCTCTCACCTTCCAAAACTTGAGAAATGTTCCTAATTTTCTGCAAGTCGCGGTTTTCACTAACAAGACGGCCACACTTTTTCTTCAGAACTTCACCTATTTCACCGGAAATATTGGACACATCTTTCTCACCATCAAACACACTCATAGCAGCCACAAGTTCCAGATTTTGCTTTTCCAGGGTATTGACGTTGCTATCTGCGAGAAATTTGAAAAGATGAATATTAGATCATTCTTCACAGATGTCTGTCCGAGTAACTCCTGAGCAATCCTAATGGAAGAAGCATCCTCTTCATCAAACGCATTGACGATCTCCTTGATTTTGTCGAAATGCTCGGCATAGTAAAAGGCTGTTTCCTACCATGTTACCATGTTCAAAACTGGGATTGGAGGCAGTGGTATATCTGGTGCAATCTCTCTGAAGACTAACTCTAGAAGGTGCTTTAATAGAGATCTTCTTTACATTTGAAATAAGCTTGTCAATGTCCGGGAACAATGCACGAACTGTTTCTGCAACTATATGCGAGGCGTGTGCCAATCATGTCAAATGTACCATTTGGGGAAAAATAACTAAGTGCCTCACCTGCTTTCTTCATATATGTTGCTTCAGTCAGGAAGAGAAGAACATGGTCATGTTTTATTCCAAAGTAGATTGAGAGCACTGATAAATACTTGCGATATAATGGAACTATTGTTTTTTTCCACAACGTCTGCAGTCAGACGAAAAATCTTCGATGGTTGTCCAGGGTCGATGGATTATAACGTTACAGATGAATCTACCCACAGCATCAGTGTTTTCATCTACGGAAATGAAAATATTGCTGTATCCACGAATATTCCCAATGGCATCAATGTATGCAGCCTCAAGTATGTCTTTCTGAAGATAGATTCGCATGGTACTTCTCGTTTCGTGTAAGTTTCTAAAAAAAACTTTTCAGAGACGGGTTTTCAACTTTAGAAAGAGGGATGTCAGCCGCAACGAACGCACTACACAAGTCATACGCGAACTGATTGTGGCGTGAATTGGCTGCACAAAACACAGGCAAAAGTTGAATGGTTTTATCTGCACTGCATTTCTTGTCAGTTGCTGTCTTGTGCTTTGTGGTACTTAAATGCTGTGTCAGAAAATAACGTTTCTCAGCACAAACAGGGTTTTTCACAGAGTTTACAAAACAACACTGACCCATCTGTTGAGAACAGGTCCGGTCCAAATTCTTTTACAAAATTAGCAATTTTGCCTTTCAGCGAAAGTCCAACCTTTGGCATAATGAGAGAGGGACAGTAAGTAACTCACACCAGCACAAAGAGACAAACAAGACTGAATTCCCTTAACTGAAGAAACCAGTTGTCATTTGCTACCTTTTATTTTTCCAGGAATTTGTGGCACTCGGTTGGTCAATAAAAGGTGAATCATCACCTCAGGTGGGCAGCTACAAATCTTAAATTCCTTATCTCACTGAGTGACAATGCGTTCCGCTCTACCAGTTAACAACGCGAGATGCGCTTCCCGTTGCAAGGAAAAATTAAAAAGAAGCAGCAGTCAGGAAATGGCTATTATGGCAATTAATTTAAGAAATGGCATTTATCGAAGATTTTTTTTAAGTAGTAAGTAGTATCGAAGTATTTTGCCATAACTTCCGGTCTTTAGTAATTACATTGCCTTTCTTCGATTTTCTTGTTTGCTTTTAATGAAGTTAGAACATCATTATTTAAGTCAGTCATGTTTATTTTGCTCCGTTTAGTTACGGGTTAGCCACGTCTACTCTTTCATCTTATTGTTATCTGTGTTGTCATTAGCTAGCAGATGACAGGATATACTAAACATGGCTCTAGTAGGAGAGGCTGCTAGAAAGTTAGCTGCGTAAAGTTTGAAATAATTTGATGAAAATAAAGCAGCCTGATAAAAATCAGATTTTTGAAAAGATAAATTTAATATTCAGTAATGCTGTTTTATGTACTGATTGGATTTTTCAAATTGTAGTGTTAGTGTTTCGTAACCTAAACTTCGATTTTCAACACTGAAAATTGGAATATGTTGAAATTTTATCTTAAGCAAGAAGTAAGAAATTATGGATTTCTGTAATGCTGTGAATTTAATTATTGGCTCCGTTTCGACGTTGTTGTAAAGTTGCGTTCGTTTTCGTCATATATAATTTAAAAGAAAAGAAGTTTACTGGGCAAGCTGATGCCAGAGGTTATTCCAAAACCTTTTTTAAGTTAAATTTGTACCCCAAAGATGCGTGAAGCTCTCATTGAATCAAACACTGCGTTTTCCTATACAGGATAAAATTATGTTTTTACCCAGTATCTGAAGTTTAAGATTTCATTTAAACAGTAGTTAGTACACTTTGGTAATTAAACTGTTTATTAGTACTACTGTGTTCTGAAGGTCCTCAAACCTTCTTGGGTGTCAGTCCGCAACCATTATTTTCCTGGTGCTCTTGGGAGTTATTTGGAAATTAATTTTAGTTTGAAGTTTCATAGTAATACATGACGTAACTCAGAATAGTCAATACCTGAAATTATCTAAAATTCTTACATCAAGTGTGGAACCGCGCAGGACCAATAGAGCCTTGTACTATGCTAGGAGTAATGTTCGGGGGATCGACCATCGGGTTCTCAGTTGACGAATGTGTGGATCAGACATAGGCTGAACGAGGTTGTTGTTGGATATAGGAACGATGTTGCAGTTTTGGTTTTATGAGGGTGCACTGGCACTCTGCTTCGGGACTTATTCTACAATGGATGTACATAGTTCCGGCTACTGTCTAAGGACGGGATCGAGTTCCGCCTGGTGGATATTAGTTCGTAATTGCGTTTTCTTCCGCATTTTGTAGAATATGAGTTAGGTATAGGCGAAGTGAATGGTTATAAAATAAGGTAGAAAGTGTTTTAGGTTAGCCGCACTGCTTGATAACTCGAACTGTAACTCTGTTATGGTAGCTCACTACGATAGCGTTTTTATGATTCTAATTTTTCTCTTAGTTTTTGCAATTACTTTCCAGCGCACGTTCATCTTCAAGTTTTCCTCTTATCCTCTTTTAGCTCAGTGGCAGAGCGTTGGCGTAGCATTCGGGAGGTCCTGGGTCCGATCCTGACTGAGGGTTTTTCCTTAGTCCCACCAGGCAAATGTAGGGATGGCACCTTCAACAAAGGCCCTGCCCGACACCTTCCCGAGTCCTTTTCCCTCCCCTATCCCCGGCCTGAACATTAGATACCTAAAGCCCATAAATAAATAAATAAAATTCAAAATCCTATCCTCTTTCTGCATAGCTTTGATGAACCCTGGGCCCTGATGATGCAGAACTGAGATAAAGTTGAGTTGGTTTTTTTTTTTTTTACGTGTGTTCTGACCGTGCTAGTGCAGGTACATAGTTTAAGGTTTGATCTTTCCTGCATGGTGATCTTGCCGAAGTCCACGAGCCACCCGCACTAGTCTTTTTCTAGTTTTCAGCCTTCTGCTTTCGCCAACTTTTCTTCGTTCTGGCACTTCCTTTCAGATTTTTTCTCATGTATGCTTCGTATGCTAAGACTAGTGTCTGAAGAAGTTTACGTATGGTTTTTTGTATTAAAACAAGGCAACGATGGGTAGGTACCCGCTTTGACTTTTCTCCGAAAATGGTTATATGAATATATTACAGTGTATGCCCTCGTATGTGGCTTGAATGAACTTTCCTCCCGGGTAGGTAAGATGATATGTTTATGATATGGGTCTTTTCCATTTGGCTGCAGGGCCCCGTTTGTCCCGATAGCCTTTCTTGCCTGCCCCTGGGGATAGTCTTAACTTTTTTCAAATGAAATATTGTAGTCCCCGCATTCCTCCCCTGCCACGGAAGAAACTAGGAATGAGTATCAAAGCGTAAAAGTGATCAAGGGCTACCAAAGACACCCATTCTACGGTATCCCAAAAGTGATATTTAGGACGCTACAGAATTTCAGAATTCAACAAACTGCAAGTATTTATTTGATTGATGATCAGAAATCATTAAGACAACATAGTAAAATTGCGCAAGGTAACTTCTCGGCTCTCGTACTATGCGTATTACAGCGGACAAAAATTTAGAGCAACCTTTTCCAAAAAACACATTTTTTGCTATTACGCAATACTTTTTCCCAAGTTATAGTAATATATACTGTCACTACTGTGATTATGTCGTCATAGTAGTCATGAGACAAGAACGTTTAGACTTCATAGAACTTTTACTGACTGACTGCAGTTATTATAAATTTTACTTTTGTTAACTCTTACATTTTTATAAACATACAGCATCATTTACAGTAGCTCAAAATTAATTATTGGAATTCGTTTACAGTGTTCAAGGTGTCTAACTGATCTCTTTTTATAAACTATCACAATTACGATCAGACATTAAGTATATCTGCGCTCAGGAAGAATTTCTGAAAAATTAAAATATGGAATATTACCGATAAAAAGTTTCAGGGTGTCTTACAAAAACTGTCACTACGCTGCCAATAAGGCACATTGAAAAAAAAAAATGTACTGGTGACAATTTTTTTTTAAGGGGGCGGGCGGGTTCTAAACTTTTCCCCGCTAATGTAATGTTCGCAAACTTCTTTAACTCTTTTCCGCTAGGTCGCAATCCAATCAAAGGCGCAGACAGTACGATTTCCAAAAACAACAATTTCATATTTTGTCAGTGAAAACCCTACAATTTCCCCACCTTTTTTTAAGTGGAAATTGAAAATAACTTGTTCCTGATGCAAGAGTCGCCGCCACACCTGTTTTACAGACACGTCCTATTACATAAGGAATGCTTGCTGTACCAACATGACGGTTTAAAACAATACCTTCAAAAAAGCAAATATCCATACTTTCCTTTTTTTTAAATAATAGTAATGTTTTTCATGAAATTTTTTACTTTTTGCAAATCTTTAATTGTAAGCTCAATTCCCTCACTTTTCCAGGCCAGCGGAAACCCTGGATAGTTATAATAATAGTAGCAGCAATATAAAAAATATCAACTTACCTGTTATTCTGTATGGATCTCTCAAATATCTGTACTTTTGTACGCGATCTCTGTGTCTGTATAGAAACTCGACTTAGTTGCACAAAATGTTGAAACAGAAAGTTGTTCCTTTTCACATCTTTATAAAAAAGTTCCAACAAATTATGTCCATTTACATTTTGCCACAAATGGAGAGGCTCCTGTGAAGTAGAATAATTAAATTGCTTGATGATTTGATGTTAGGATAATTAGAGACGAAGTAAATAAGGCATTAAGTGTCATTCGGGAAAACTGAGTTTTTACTGGAATAACAATGTATGTTGTTAGACCGATAACATACATAAAAGCCAAAGTCCAAACACACTGCTGGGTGATTATAATGGTGGGACGTGTTTCTACATATAAAAATAAAATTTTAAAAACTAGTTTTTCTCGTAAGTTGGAAAATGGCACTTAGTTCCTTATTTACTTCAAGTCTTTAATTCTGTTAAACTTGGGCACTATTTATAGCTGACAACGTTAAATACGTCGATGGATCAGAAAAAAAGGTTACAACAAGCATTCTGTGAATGCACGGGATAAGAAGCAAGTAATTGGTTTACTCAGAGGTGAAATAAATGGCGCCATATACGCGTGGCGAGTTTCGACAACTTAAGTTTACCGTCAGCAGAGTAGTAGCCAATGCAATAGCGAGAAGCTTGCATAATTAGTCTGCCATGGAAGTTCGAGGTGTAATACGCTTCTTGTGAACAAGGAATGTTTAGGTAGCGGATATCCATAGTCAATTCGTGGAATTGTCCGCTAGTATTTTTTTCTATTTTCCTAGCTGAAAGAGAACTTGTCGAGAACACGGTTTTTGTCCAACGATGAAATCAAGTCAACACAGCTGCCACGAAGCGATTCAATGAGCAGGAACACGATTTCCATCAACAAGTTGTCCGGCGGTCTGGTAAATGGCTCAATCGCCTTGACGATTATGTGGAAAACTCGTATGTGTGTAAACTTCTTATAATACATAATCAATTCATGCCTGTTTTTTCATTTGTTATTGTAACCTTTTTTCTGATCCATCCATGTATGTTCTATCCGAGAAGTATCAGAACTACCGCTATACTACGTTCACACAATGTTACCAAGAGTAAACTCAAAACATTTGTCAATTTACAAAATAATAGACATTACTGAATCAACTAACTACAACAACACAAAACTTTTCAAAAATAATCATCATGCAATACATTTATGTATAAAACTGAAATAAGCTATAGAGAATAACACCTAAATACCATTTACAAATAACGACTGACTCAATTTTAAAACTTAATTATTTCAAGCCATTACTTTAATCACTAATATGAATCCATTTTCAAAAGTTTGGTGGAATGGATTTACAAATGTCACCTTGGAACCAGAAGATATTATGTCCGCTTTTGCTACTTTTGAGAAAAAAAATAAAGTACTGAAGTTTAAACTTCCATTCAAAGTCTGTATAAATTGATTTCATTTCCAACATAGTTAGCCCCTTAACTCAAGTTCATTTTTTCGTGAAAGGTTCATAGGGTAGGGACCTTTATAATATTAATAAATCCTTGGCTTCCAATGAGAGTTTCATGGGAGAAAATTACATCTGACATCAGCCTACGGTCCATCAGATTTATCATTCCAAACATAATTCCAATTTCATGTACAGAAGTGTATTCAAATTCAGTTTTAACCATGATAAAAATTTATTTAAGTGCCTCAATTTTATTTATTAGATTTGTGTGTGTGTGTGTGTCAGGATTCCACACTACACTGGTATATTCCAATTAGCTTCTAACCATTGCACACTAAAGCACTTTGCATAAATTTATATTGCAATATACAGTTTTCCAAATCCAGTCTCAGAACTTATTGGAGGAAACAACTTATCGGCAATTAAAGGATAAGTTGATCAGCTTATGTAGACCAAAAATTCCATTATATAAAGCTGAAATGGAGATTAATTCAATCCAACAGCAGCAAGACGAGCCTATTGATTCATATTTTCTAAGGAAATTGAGAGCAATTAGGCATAATTATCCAGAGGCCACTGAGGAACAAAAAGTACATTTTTTATCATTAGGATTGACCAAAACTTCTCAAAAGTATTGCATTAGAGAACTATACCACAGTGAAAGACCTTCAAAAGCGTTTACATGCGCTAGAAACATCTTCGGATTTTTTTAAAAAAAGGAATTTATGGAGAAATCCCAAGCGCTGTTAGCTCTGATGGAACAAAATCAGCAAGTACAGGCGGCCTGGAGCCCAACAACATTACAACAAACAAGAGGACAAAATGAGGGACAAAGTTCAACCTTCCAGAATACTAGCCTACAACATCCTCATTATCAAATATCATAGATACAAAATCCGAATTACCAAACCATACCACCGTGGGCAACACTGGAACCTATAATAGATTTCCGTAAAGGCGAGCCTGGTCAAACAATACCTTATCAACATTATCAACCTAGTTCCAGTATACGAACTTTATTACCATGGCCAAAACAAGAACCATCTTACGAAGTTCCTATTTACCAAACAAAGAAATCTCAAGCCAACCAAACAAAGCCCCAACCACCCATCCTAGCATGGTATAACACTCAACCTGTACCCCCAGGCCAAGCTCCTGTCAAAAATATCATAGATACATCAGCCTATCAAACATATTAATCCTAATTCAAACCTAGTAAACCAAACCCAAAATAATCTGGAAGGCATTACCAACAAATTAGCCGAGTTACCTTTGATGGTAATTAAAAATAATACATGTCAAAAACAGGAAAACAGAAAGAATGGAAATAAAAAGTACTACAACAAAAAGAAAGGAAATATAGGCGGAAAACAAACGAAAAGAAGGATGAAAAAAAACTAAGCTACAAGCCCAAGGATCTGTCTCAACTGAATCGACAATACCTATGTTCTCCTCAATATATGTCAACCGAAAATAGGGAATTGATAGAATATGATACAGAAGAAAATAAGTCTTTGATTCAAGTAAGAGTGAACTAAGAAATGATACCGATAATCATTGACCCAGCAAGCACCATTTCGAGCAAGCTTTCATAAATCGAGCGAACAAAAGTCTGCTGACGTTTTCGTTTCAAAGCACATAGTAATTCCTACGAAGAGCTATTTTTTTCTTCCTGTACGGGTCAAGAACATAGAAGAAAAACAGTAGTCAGCTTTTCTCTACGTTCATTTACTACAGTCATTACGTGACAAATACGGACTAGTAGATTTATCATTAAAATTCCAACACATGATTGTCCTATTCTGGTACCAAACCCGACATCAAAAAGAATAAATCTGAAAAAGAATACTCCAGTAGCATACACTGAAAAAACATTGGAAGGAATTATTTTAAAAAATTGAAGACCTAAAAGTGTATGACCAAGACGATATGTACAAGTACAGGCCAAAAGAGGAAACTGAACAAAGATTGAAATCAAAGAGAGAAATTCTTTGATATTTCAGCGTTTGACATCAATCCAAATTTAGACCCAAATTTAAAAAATGAAATTCATTAACTCAGGTACAAATATAGAGATACATTTTCATAATTTCCAAGTGATATAGAATCATTTAAAGGCTATGTCCATCGAATTCGGATAGACCAAGACGCAACATTCCATAGGAGATCCCCTCCTGTCCCAGTAGCCCTTAGGGCACAATTGGATAAACAACTGCAAGACTTAATTGCGGAAAATATAATTCAAGAGACGGAGACTAGTGAATATTCATCCCCGATGTTGCTGGTTCGAAACCAAATTCGAGTGAATTTATGATTGTTTTAAATACTGCAACTGCAATACTTATAGTCGATATTTAACCATTCCATTTCACTCCACTGAAGATGTTAATAGTATTCAAGGGAAAAACCTGATTTCAACTTTAGATATATCAGCATCATATTTCCAGATTTGGCTTCATCCAAACAGTTGGAAGTACATGTCCTTTTAAGTTCCGCACACAAGAAAGACATATCAATTCAAAAAGTGCACGATGGGTCATGCTACAAGTAGCCAAAGTTTATCTATAGTAACATGAATGTTATTGCAGGGATTACCAAAATCTATAACAGCATTCGCAAATGATTTCTCAGCGATTATACTGGAAAAGAGCATTTACAATCTATAGAGAAACTACTAAAACGACTAAGAAAACATAATATTAGACCAACACCTCGAAAATGTCATTTGTTTTTCTCAGAGTTAAACGTTCTCTGATTTAAGGTCAGCGGACAAAAAATTGTATCCCAGAAAATAGCTAAAAAAAATCCGAAAAATTGAACACCCTCGAACTAAGAGACAACTTAAGTCTTTTCTTCGCTTAATTTCGTTTATAAGGCACAATGTAAATCGGTTTACCAAGAAAGTTGAATCTCTGCAAGCTATGCTATCCAAAGGAAACAAATTCTCCTCGAACGAGAGTTTAGAAAAAATATTTGTTCAACTGAAAGAAGATATTTTTAATGCTCCTGCTTTACATCATTTTAACGATAAGCACGAAATTAGGGTGTATGCAGACGCTTTTAACGTCCAGGTCAAGGGCATAGTAACAACATATGGCCCTAAAACGGAGAAGGAAAAAGTTGTATCTTATTGTTCGAGAAGACTATCCAAGAAAAAAAAATGAGCACGTGGTCTCAAGATTTGGCAGCTCTTTTATACGTAATAAGAAAATACAAACTTATTAGATTTTCTGACAGTCGCTGCTTGACGAATTTACAAAACCAGCGGGATAAAGGAGGAAAATTTGAGCGTATTCGGCTATTCCTCGGCGATTTCAACTTTGAAATACGGCACCGAGCCAGAAAACAGCAACCAGCCGAAATTATATCCAGATTAGAACAAAAGGTCGACATAGAGAGAGAAAAAGAAGAAGGAATGGAAGAGAAAGAAGAACAAGAAATGAGAAACGTTGCCAACAGGATAACAACAACAGATCTTGCACAAATTTCTGAAAAAGATATGGTATTTCGTTCTAATACTTTAGATGAAAGTTTGTGTGTTCAAAAACACTTTTCAACTTAAACTTTAATAAGGGAACAAAAAGATGACACATTTTTCTCCGACATCATAGATGCACTTAACGGGACTGAACCCGTGAAGCCGACTGCTATAAGAGCCTCCAAACTTTATAGTTTCAAACGTAACTTATTCTTTATCAGCGAAAACTTCGTCATGGAGAAATATATATGTTATGCATCCACAGACATTGACAAAGAAATTATTCGAGGATATACACGGAAGTGAAATATCAGGGCATTTCGGAGTAAATAAGATGTACAGGCTTTGTTTACAAAGCGATGTTCTTTGTGTCAGTCACTGAAAAAACAGCCAAATAAGAAACAGGGTGAGCTACATCACCCTATAGGAAAGATAAGCGACCAGATGGCATATGATACTCTTGGACCTATCCCGTATCACAATAAAAACTCTATATATATGTGGTGACAATGAGCAACGAACCACATGACCGCAAGTGTAGCAGATAATATAAGCATAGAGTCGGTAGTGAAATTTCTAGAAGACGACTTGTTTATGAAGTACGGACCACTCTTCTACTGGACTTGGACCCAGTCAACACAAGTATTGCTGTCAAAAATCCCGCTAAGCAATACAACGTTGAACTAAAATACAGTCCGGCACATAATCATAATAAAACGGGAAAAGTAGAACATGCGATCAAAGTATTACAGGACATCTTAAAATTTAATGTTCAGGACGATATGAATAATTGGCCAGAAAGTTACAGAAAGCGGTTTTCGCATATAATATTTTCCCCAAGGTAAACTCCAGAGAATCACCGATATTCCTGCTTTGTGGATATAATCCTAGAATATCAGCTGATTGCACTTTAAATGTAACTCCCCATACGCAAGTACCAAGGGAAGACTTGGTCAAAATTAGGGAAGAGGCGGCGAACGTGTTACAGCACCGTGTGAAACAATAAATTTTTTGACAGGACGCATTCACAAGTAAATTTTCCAGTTGGCTCAACCGTCAAAATCTTTTTCCCCAATAGAAAAAAAAAAGAATGATACAAGCTTGGACTTTCTGATACGCGAGTCCTTGTAAGATATTAAAAAGGTTGAATAATAATTTGTACCTCATGATTTCCTGAAGGTTTTAGAAAAACCGTGCAAGAAATTTCTGTCGACCGAATACAATGTGAAGATCAACAGTAAGCCATACTGCTTTATATATAACAGTTAACCCTCCGATGGCCCTGCAGATCTACACACACTCCCGTCCCTGGGGTCAATACGACCCCAGTTAATATCTGAAAACAGTATTTAAATATAAAATTATCCTAAATATTTCTCAATGTAGTCTCTTTAAGTTAGTTTTCTTTATTATTATTAAATTCTATATATGGATTAATTACTTATATCAAGCACATTATGTTTTTCATTGATTTGTATTTCTAGGACTTTTAGCATCTGAGGATCAGATCAAGATTGAATGTTTTTTAAATTTATATAATGTTGCATTTAATTTCAAATGCAAAGACGCAATACAATTATTGACCCCGCTGACAAGATGCATTCAAAATTACTGAACGTTACCTTCATAACAAAGGCACATTCAAATGTGTATATATATGTACAAATATATAAAAGAACAAATAAGTTACTTGCATATTTAGTATCTTACGTATAGATATAAAATATCTCGAGCAACTAAAACAATGTTGTATTTTGCACAAACTTATTCTGCGCAATCATTACAAAACAGCTTTGGGTGTAGGCGAGGCCCCCGGGATACTCTTACAGGCCTGGATATAAAGCCATAAACCTTCGCGTGACGTAGGGAGGTTGGGCTCACGGTTTCCACTTTCGCTAAAAGACAGCAGAAAGGTCTGTGACCCTGTCACTTTTTATTGTCGTGTCAATGCACTGAGAGTTGTGTTGTGTTCCGAAATTTACGTCCTTGCATTAATCTGTCTGTAATTCTTATCGAGTGTATGTGTTTGTTTGTATGTCTAGTTGCGTGTGTGCGTACACAATGAGAGTTAGTGCAACTATATTTGAGTGGTAAACATGCCGAAGAAGTGTAGTGTTCCTGGCTGCAAATCAAACAACAATTCATTAAATGAGAAGTACGTGTCTGTATTTTCATACCCCAAAGAACCTCACTTGAGACAGCAGTGGTTACGTGCGATTCATAGAGCAAACTATGAGCCAGGAAGTTCTGCTGTTGCGTGTGTAAATCATTTTGAAGAAAGATTTATAATTAGAGAAGATACAGCTATTCGCGACGATGGTTCTCTTCTAGTAGTGCCCAGAAAGATACCAAAGTTAATGAAAGACGCTTATCAAACAATTTTTCCTATCCTACCTTCATATTTTTCCTGCAAAGTTCCAGCCAAAAGAAAATCACCGGAAGAAAGAGAAAAAGAGATAGAAGCTAGGAATGAAGAAACCTACAGAAACTGGTGTAAAGATGATGTCATACAGAATTTTGAGCATTTTAGAGGTAAAGTTAATAAAACGAAGATTGACTGCTTTCTGAAATTTGACAATGCAAATAGCGTAGTGTTTCTAAAAATTGATATTTCTCTGGATATTCCAAAAATTGTAGTTTCGTTAAAAGTCAACAAAGACTGTACGATCTTAGTGAGTCATAATGGCACAATTGTTCCAAATAGCAAGTTTAGGTTAGTTCTAGGAAAAGACTTGGTTCTTGATAGGTGGTCACAATTTGAATCCTTAATTAGCCATTTAAAAACTGCGTAACGTAGAAACACTCACTGTTGAGGATAAATTAGTTCAAGCATCTGAGTTATTAGAGCAGTGTTCCAACGATACGTACGACAACTGTTCATTCTATAATAAGTTATTATTTTTGAAAGAACAGGTTAATTTATCTTTTCAAAAGGGACTAAGGTACACACCGGACACCTTAGTTTGAGCTTGCTTGCTTTTTTTTTCTTTCTTTTTTTTAAAGTAATGCAACAGCATATATACGAATAAGAAATTCCGCTGTCTTATCACTCCCTCATCCTGATTACTTGCGACAACTTTTCAGGTCATTGAATTTTAAATCTGAAAGAACGGAAACCTCAGCCAATTCTCATATTAAGTTCTTAAGTGAGAAAGCAAAATCTCTCCAAGAACATGAAAAATACATAAATTATTTTTAGACGAAATATACGTGAAACCTAGTGTATCTTATAAAGGCGGTAGTGTTCAGGGACTGACGGACGAAATGGAAGAAGCTACTACAAGCATTCATGATATCATCTTTATTGTCAAATAACAGAGATGTAGTCGGACTTTTCCCTGTAAAAAAATTAAATGCCAACGCGCTTTATGAACAAACATTAGCTGTAACAGAAGCTTTAACTAACTGTGGGTTTCACGTCATTACTCTAATATCTGACAATAATAGTCAACAGAAATATGTTTCAAAAGCTTTGCAGCGGGTCATTAAATTCTAGCTTTAAAAACCCATATAATCTGGATAAAGATATTTTTCTTTTATCTGACTGACACTGTTCATTCGCTAAAATCTATTCGTTATAATTGGTTAAACCAGAAAGATGTAGATCAGAGCTTTATTATACCTGAGCCTCACTTGTGTACTAATGGCAGTAGTTCAAGTTCAAGTCTTGAGAAAGCGTCCACACTCAAGGCTAGTGTAAGCATAATTAAGAAATTATATTTCTCTGAAAAAACAGATAAAGTAAAATTAGCTTCTAATCTCTCACGTAAAGTTTTGTATCCATCCTTTTAAAGAGAGAAAATGTTATTTATGCAATTAAACTTTTCAACGAGAAAAATATAGCAGCTCTCCAAGTATTTAAAAATACTGACAATAAAGGGACAATTAAATTCTTGCAATTGATTTCAACTTGGTGGAAATGTGTTAATGTCAAAAATCCCATGAAAGGAAAACATAAGAGACCCTTTGTGATCCTATAAGAGGTGTTAACTGCCAGATTTTAGATTTCTTGGAAAGGTTTTGTGAATGGCTAGAGGAATAACTTAGCTTTGGACACACCAGAATGTGGACGCCATGGAAAAAACCACTGATGATACATTTCTAGCACTAAAACACACAACAAATACCTTAATTATACTTTCGCGGTATCTAATAAGAAAAATTTCACGTATGTACTTTTGGGAAAATTTCAAACAGATCATTTAGAAGGACGTTTAGGGCAATACCGGCAAATGAGTGGAGGCAATTACAATATATCAGTGACCCAGATTCTGGAATCTGAAAAGAAACTGATGGGTCTTTTAACCTTAAACTCTTCAATATGTGGGAAATTCCGGATAAAATCATTGCAAGAACTTCACGATGAACATGAAACCGATGATGATATCGACAAAGAAAATGATTTTGAAGACGCTGATCATGTTTCGATTGCAAATAACAACATGATTTCTCTGGTTTACATAGCTGGCTATGTTGCTAATAGCATTTCTTCCCATGTGAAATGTGATCAATGTAAAAAGGTGGTAATAAAAGACAATGACTTGGAAGTAGAAGCAGGACATTCTGAAATTGAAAATTATCTCAAGATTTTAAACAGAAGGGGGTTGAAGTGACCTACAGATTTTACGTTAGAAATTATTACAGGAATGTACAAATTATTTCAGTGCCTCATATGTGAAAAATACGAACAGCAGTTTGTCAGAGACTCAAATCAAAGAACAATTTTGCAAATATTAGGGAGAAAAAAATGTGAACAAGTGGTATATTGTGATAAATACAGACTATGAGAAATCCCCAGGCATATAGACACGCTTCTCAAAAAGTGTTTGAAAAAAGTATCAAATATATCTGGTGTAGTAAAAAGTAATCCATTATTTTGCCAATAGATGGCTTCAGTGATCTGTATCTCGCGTTGTGTAAGTCCGATCGGGTTCAACGAGATGGCGTTCAAACGATGAGATTGCGTACTACAAACACTGTTCAGATAGTTGTGATGAGTTGACTCAGTGTTGTGTGAGCGCGCGTCAAAATGGACACTAGCAAAGAGAAAATACGTTATATTTTACAGTTTTCCTTCGATAAAGGCGAAAACGCAAGCCAGGCGGCTGCAAATATGAATCGAGTTTATGGTCCTGATACTGTAACAGCCAATCACGCGCAATTTTGGTTTCGTCGATTCCGT